>JAQQSQ010000751.1:0-13850 GCA_028627145.1 Eidolon dupreanum
AAAAAAAAAAAAAAAAACTAATAATTTTTAAATAGAGATACTATTATTTTCCACTGTCTTCACAGAACCTTACCTTATAGCTCTCTCAGGTTAATTGAACATCACTAGTTGAGAATGAATGTTTTGGGCAGCCTGGAGGAGGCAACTGTGAAAGGAATGACTTGAAGGTTAATCTGAAGTAAAGTTGTAAGTGAGACCATAAAGCTAAATTAAAAAGTGAGCCAAGGAATTTAATGATGAGTCAGATGTACAAACAGAAAGAGCCTGAGATCCCATTTTGAAGCCAAAAATAGAAAGGATAAAAGGAAGGGTGGGAGAAAGAAAAAAGAAGGAATTAAGTGTTGGCAAGAAAGGGGTATAGGGAGTTATTGTTTAATGGTTTCAGTTTTGAATGCTGTAAAGCTCTGGAGATGGATAGTGGTGATGGTTGTGCAAAAATATGAGTGTACTTAATGCCACATAAAAATGGTTAAAATGGCAAATATTATGTTATGCTTGTGTTACCACACTTTTTTTTTTCTTAATTTGGAAAAAGATCTAAATAGATGTTTCTCCAAAGAAGATGGGATTACGATTGAAAAGAAAGATGTCTAATTCTACTTAAGTGTTTCTTTTATTGAGTCGATAGTATAAAATTATCCTTTCCACATTAAAAATTCTTTAAAAGTTTTTCTTTAAAAGTTTTATTTTCATAAAGCAGATAACAGTGCAAACACAAATTCTTCCTCAGTGAAACACATCTGTTAGAAGTTGGGTCTATTCTGAGATGCCAGGTCATAAAAATGCCCACTGTTTTCTCAATGGCAACATATCTTCATACCTTTTCTCAATAAGTGTTTATGTGTCACATAAAATTTGAAATTCTATGAATATACTATTGAACAAAATAGTCCCTATTCTCCTGGATCTTTCATAGTAAGGAGGACAGACAATAAACCAGCATGCGAATAATTACAGTCAAAGTAATTATCATATAATAAGGATCTTCTCAAAAAGCAGAGATGCTGAACGAATGGACCTACCTACAGAGCTTTGAGGAGGAAAGTTAGTAATAGAGAAATAAAAGAGAACATAGGAACTTTATTTCTTTGTATATTTTCTTCCTTTGGTTTCCATTTTACCATCTATTATACCAGGATATTTTGACACTTCTGAGTTGTTATTAGGGAGGACAGACGGTAACCCACCATACCACAGAGGTGCCAATGAGGTAAAAGCACAGTGAGAAACTAAGGCTCAGGAGGGCCACAAAGCTGGTTGGGGGCACAGACGAGCCTCCTGAAATTCCACTCCAGGACTCCTTTTGACTTTTCCTTTGTGCCATGATTTCATACACAATTGAGTGGTTTGGTAATCAATCACCTTCCCCCCCAACCCTTGACACACATACACAAACACACAGGCAAAGATCTAAAAACAAAATAAAACTAATTTTGCTGGAAATGTTAGATGGCAGTGTCATCCCACCAATTTGAGAAATGTGTGCGAGATGATTAAAAAACGTACTTTCTGACCTGTACGTAACATTAATTTTACCATTCTTTTTACTGATTCTTAGCATTTGGTTACTTTTCTGCCTTAATGTCTTAAAAGCCAGTTCTTAGCAGACTGAATTATACATTCTGCTCCACTGTTCAAATGAATACTATGGCCAAAATGTGCCCAGGATTCTAAGTCTAACATAATGGTAGTGATACAAAAGCAAGGCATTGAACTGGACTGGGGACTTTATGTTGAATCCAACAGGATCTTCTTTCTGTGATTTTTCTTGGCCCGAATCTTCAATTTATTACTGGAAGCAAAACCCCGTATTGAAAAGAACAGGTATAAATGAATGCTTTTGAAATTTCTTTTTAGTTGCTACATAAATTGTGTTTTAAAGGATAAAAAGTTTTCTTAGATTCTACCTTTATATGCAGAGGTCATCTTGAATGAAAAAGGCTCAGATGTGGGCAGCTTATTTAATCCCAGATAGCTTCACTTGCTCTAAATCTTGCTGTAAATCATTTCATTATAAATATTTTAATATATAAATATTCTAAATATAGTATTTTTAGAAAAGTATTTTATATTTTTATAACATTTTAGAATCATTTATTCTAAAAATATGACCCAAATACTATTTATCATTTCCTGATACAGTAGAGGAATTTAGCCGTTTTTAATATGCAGACAGTCCCTAATTTTAAAAATGTTTGTTTGTTCAGAATTTCCTTTGTCACTATAGAGACAGTGACAGACTTGATGGTTGGGTGTCTAGACTGGTCTACAATAGTTAATTGAACTCATGACATTTCTCAAGGATAATACTATGCTGACAGCATGGAACTGGCCAAATACCACGTTCACAGATGTTTCTGTATCTTTTGAGATTCAAGAAAGATGCCAAAAGTGTGTGCCTAACTTAGACCACCAGACAGCTGTGTCACAGGAAAGCCTTTCACGTCCTCCACCTGCTGGAGGTATAGGAGCCATGATCCCTGGTGAATTCTGTGATTGGAATGTCCACTGGGGAAAGTTCATGGAGTACTAATGTTATGTACATTATAAAGTAAAAAATGTCAGGTGGTGTGGCCCTTCCAATCTTGGATTTGGTTTTGTTTTGACCTCTGGCCCCTGCAGTGCAAATGTGGTCTCACAGCTCTTCACTTCCTGAATAATTACACAACATTCCCAAATGCGTTTTGTTTTAAACACATCTATAGCATCAGGGGGAAGCATGTGGAATAAAGGATCTCCTTTACCTTCTTCCTCCTTTATAGTCTGTAGAAGAAAAAGTCACCCTTAGATGACATTTGAATGTTCAGATGATCTGAGGACTAGATTCCCATCTCACTGGAAAGCAAAAGAAATGGTCCTCAGAATTCCCTCAGGGGAGTTGAGATTGTGGTAAAGAAGAGGATCACAATCAAAGTCTCACTAGAACACTCATGAAAGTCTAGATTTTTCCACATGTGACATGGACTCATGTGAGGAGTGAAATCTTATTCAAATCAAGAGTTTTCATATATGTATTTTATAAAGATAATATAAATTATCAATGTGGACTCTGGTCAGTAATCTTCTGTGAGGCCAGTGTTATTGCCTTTGGAACAAAAACTCAATTATTAATATTTTCAAATGATAATTTTTCATATATTAGAAAATATATCTGAAAAATCATTTATTCAAATATTGCAGAATGGAAAATATTAGACAGAAATGAGTCATCAATAAAATATCTCATTGAAAACTGAATAATGAATTAGGGCTTTGAATGTAAACTTTCTATTAATGACAGAGGGCAAAACAATAATCCTGACTAAATACTCTTTAAGGTCTGCTAAATATTATGGATATTCCAGCCAACCTTAGGGTGCCCTTCTCAAGAGTGAAACTGATTTTCATATTTGAAAATTTTCTCCCACAATCCCAGTTTTTGCCTTTTCTGTATAAATAAAAATCTCTTGTAAGAACAAATCAAATATGGCATAACATACTGCCCTCCCTCAGAACAATATTCCCCCCAAATAATAAATACAACTATTTTTCTGAATGTCTTTTCACAATGCCACTAATGACCTTTAAACTTTTTATATAACTAAAGTTTATAGTCTTGAAATAAGCCAAAGTTCTTGAAATTATCTATTAACACATATCATTATAATTGCTCTGATTAACTATGTTCATCAAGAGACCAAAAACATTTGATTTGGGCTTTAGTAATCCATATTATGATTTAGTATAGAATTATTTTGCAGCCAAAAATGTAAAAATGTCACTCTGCCTTTGTACTGTTTGCTTCAACCAAAATAATTCACAAGTTTCACTTCTCAGAGTTGGGAAATTTCAGACAGTAATGGCCATGAAGAAGTATGTGGAGCAAGAGGAAAAAGATGGAGAGAATATTAAAACGTGGGGAGACTGAAGGAGGGAGGAATGCCAGTGGCGAATAGTGAGCAGGAACTTGTGTCACAGAATAAGAAGAAAACTGTTAATAAAGAAATAGATATTGGGATGGTGAGCAACAGGCAAACCTCCTTAGCTTGGTCATATTTTTAGGAATTCCATTCGGTTTTCTATTTTAAAATTAATAATCCATTTTGTTTAAAGAGACAGTGAAACATCCTTTCTTTAATCATCTCCTGAGAAAACAGAGCCTTGTAACCGTGGAAAAAGATTTCTGAGAAATCAGCCAAGTCTAGAAGTTTTCTTCAGGTGGCATTTTTGTTTACTTTCTGTGTTTCCATCCTCTGTGAGTGCTTCTGCCCCCAGCCTAAAATATTTTTCCTTTTATCTATATATAACAGAGGATAGGGGAATGAGAAGGAATATTTTCTTGGATATTCCTTAACTCTTAACTGCCCTGATGGAGGCTATATATGTATGTGTGTGTGTGTGTATGTATGTGTGTGTGTGTGTACACACACACACATACACACACACACACACATTCCAAGGGGCTCTTTTCTTGCCTCCATTGCCACATCTCTCTTGTGAAGGACCCATTGATCTTCTGTTGATGCCAACATTGTGGCATTGTGTCCTCAGTAAATCCTTATCTATTCAGCCCTCTGTGCAACCAGCAGTTAATACGTGCCTCCTATGAACTAGCCCTATCCTAGACACTAAGGATAGAAAGATGGCTTGGACATTGCCCTGTGCTTACAAAACTCAGTTTTGCTGTGGACTCAGTTAATGTGGCAGCCTTGACTGGAAATGTCTACTTGATCTCCCATGCTAGTGGTATCCATTGCAATTCCTTCAGATTTCAGCAAGGCCACACAAACATTTTATAAGGTATATTTTATTTACCTCTGCAAACTCAGAATTACAGAGACATTACTGGATGGCTTTTCACAGGAGGATTTAACTAAAACATCCATTATTCGTCTTTTCTAATTGTTTTGTGGTTTGCATCCATAGAAACAGTTTGTCTTTTCACGGAAATGTTTTTCCTATCAACTAAGCAGTAAGAGTTCTTAATGAATCTAATATTGAGCCAGCATTTTAAAAGATAACTCATCTGACATCCCTGAATCTTTGCAATCAACATATTTATATAAGAAGTGAGAACATATCTAGAAGTCATCTAGAAGCTCATAGTTTCCAAAATTATTCATGTGTTCAATTCCTGGATATCAACCACAAGGTAGAAAACTCAGAAAGTACTAATACTTTGAACCTCCAAAGCACTGAGGAAATTCTACATTGATTTGGCCTCTTTCGCACCCTGTTGCCTGAGAACTATTTCATTCAGCTACTGAGTTTTTGATGCTAATGCACTCAAGTTCAGTGTTTCAGCCTCTGCAGACAATTTTGCTTTCGACCAAATGCACCTCTCACTCTGGTCAGCTCTTTTTCAAACGCCCACTAAGGATAACAGCATATGGATGGCTTAGCCTAAATCTGTCATCTTGGGGGAGAGAAGGCAATGTGGATATTTCATATCTGGTGAATCAATCAAGGGAGGAACAGTATTTTCTTCTTAGGTAGAGGAAGCTGTTGGTCGAGTACCCTCTTCTTTTTGGTGAAAGACAAATATCTGAAAGTTGCAGGATTAGCTTCTCATTAGACCTGCTCTCCTGATCCTGCTCGGCAATGGTGACTGCTGCCTCCTTCTGTGTTGCCTATAGCCTTGGCTGCTGCCTGGCTCAAGAAGCTAGTAATCCAAGCTTGGTGGCCATCTCTTCTAAGAAAGTAAGGCTCAAAGAAGACACAAGCCAGCAGCTCATAGCTGCATTCAGCCCAAAGATATGTTTGACCACACAGCTATTTTCTATAATGTGAATTAGTTACTGAATTTCCAGCTTCTTCTGGAAAATGGAAAGGTCAAGCAATGTAGAGCCCAGGTTTCTGCAGGTTGCAATTGCCTGGAGCTGAGCGGCGGCTACTCCGTTCCTTCTAGGCACAAGCCCTGCCATCTGCCACATTCTCCACCTGACCCACTTGCTAATGTACCTTTCCTGTGTAGTCCCAGTAGGCTTAGTATTTAGGCAGTACCTAACCTAGTCATCTTTTTAATAAGCATAAATGACATTGCAGTATGAGTTTTATGGTAGGTACTTCACTTAAGAAGCAGAGATTATTAAACGGCTGCTCATAACACATTTGATGGGGGAACAACCCATTTGATGTTCTTTGGGCCATTCGTGCTTTGTCTTAAATAAATATGAGACTAATTGTGTTCTGTTTATATGGGAGTAACTTAAGGATATAGGTTATGTAGAATCATCAGATTCTTAAATTCAACCACCTGGAAGAGATACTCATTGATAAACAGACTCTATTGCAGCTAACTGATATTTTTGCATCACAGATACTCTTGTTAAAACTAGAGGGTCTACTAAGGATTTATGAATGCCCTCATGATTTGAATCAAGTGTGCCTTTATTTTAAAAATAGAATTGCTGATTTTGTGGGCATCAGCTATTCTAATTTTTGTGTTCTTCTTTTAGTGGAAAAGGGATTGAAAATAATTTTTTCAGTTCAAGATTTTAATTTACCACATTAGGTTGCCTAGTCCTACTTAATACTTAACTTCCTTCTTTGTCATTATTATGTTATACAAAATAATATTTATTTGAGGGACTAGTCTATCAAGGAGATAAACAGAAACACATCTTGTTCAATATATTTGATTTCTTCCCTGTCATAAAGCTTGCCAGGGTTCCTCAGAAGTGGAAGCAGTGGACCTGTGATTGGGTAGGGGCTTCTGTTGCTGTAAACAGACACTTTTACAGCATCCATTTGGAGCAACCCTGGGGTAGGATGAGGCTTGCCACCCAAGCAAGGATGTCCTGAGGAGTGAGCTAGCATTCTTCCAAGTCTCTTTATCACTTCCTCCCCGTCTGGCTTCTTGAGACAGTCATTGCTGCCTCGCACCCACTGCTTTGGGATCTATTTACTCTAGGCTCCATCCCATTACCTAGCTTTTCTGTGATTCCCAAGCGTCTAGGAGAATTCTTCTGAGCACTGACCTCCACTGGTACCATAAGAGGTACAGACATGCTTTTTGGAATCACTGTTGCCCCTGGTCCTATTGCAGACTGTCACTACACCCTGGAGGGGACCCCCAGGCCAGGGAGCAGAGTGAGCTAACATCTCTAAGCTCATGCTGGCTTGCAAAAGCACTTGGTATATCATGCAAGCCAGTTAAAACTGTTTGTGGTGTCTTTTCCAAGTCTACAAAATCTAACTGGCAATACTGACCTAGCTGTTAAGGCTCTGGTAATAATTTCTCAGCACCTTTTGTAAAATCAATCTATTAAAATTAAAAGAAAGATAATAATGATGCTTCAGAGAAGGGACTTGCAGTGAACAAGTGTGGTGGCTACCTCTCTGAGTTACACATACTCGAGCAGACCCCCAGGAGAGTGTTCTGTTGCCCTATCCAAGAAAGCACGGCTGCAGTGCTTGGAGGTTGAGGAAAGAGCTTTGGATATCAGCTTTAGCTTTGATGAGTACAGGGCAGGAAGGATACCACTGGCAGCCAGACTATCAAGATCATTTTGGTGAACTGTGGTTTAATTAACCATTTTTTTAAAAGAATAAGCTCAGGATTTGGGCTTGTCAGTATTAGACTTATAGCCCATGTTCCTAGGCCATGTATAAAAGTGTTCTTTTAGGAATGTGTATTTTGTACCTGTATTGAAATATTCAAGCAACTTCTGAAGCTGTTGATCCTCCTGACCATTAAAATTGTAATTTAAACAAATAAATTTTTAAAAATTGCAATGGGGATTGAAGAAGTTTTTATGTAAAGAACATATTTTATATTTTCATATAAAACAGGTATAAAAGAATATCTCTGAGGAGAGGCAACAATGAAACACACAAAATGTACCTATTCATTTTATTTTAAATTTTGTTTCTTTGGTGTGAATTAAAAATATAATCTGACTAAAGAAAGCCATATTTAAAACTAGACAGAAGATCCCTCTTTCCCTCAGAATGGCTTCTCCACACCCTTCCCCCCAGCACACACACTTGGGTCTCCTCTTCCTTCCGGAGGTACTTTTCCAGGTGGGAACTGTCCTGCCTTCCCCCTGGGCTTTATAGTGCCTGTCATGTCATATGTCTTCTAACATCAGAAGCAACAATCAAATGGGCAACAGTTAAATCAGAGGCACTCAGTTGGTCACTGTTCCTCACCTGGATTCCTGTTCTGTCTATATTTCCAGAATGTATTTAACCCCCGAGCACACTTAATTCAGACTGTACAAGCAAGCCATATTTTTCAGAAAGAAGATTAATTATCAAATGATATTTTCAAGAAAACATTATCACCAAAAAATGAAACATTTAAAACTTTCCTACCTTATAAAATCAAATTTCTTGAACCTCTTGAAGCTCACAGTTGCTAGGAACATAATTCATTTTTTTTATATACCACATTGTCCACAAGATAGCCAAAGACGTAGACCAGGGTATGACCAGACTTTTCTGGCCTAGATGCCAGACAGCAGTAATAGCTGACAGTTCAATAGTACCAGAGGTCATTTTTATTTATGTCTACATATAATGGATCGTGTGTAGGCTGGGGCAGAGGGGAAAAGCAGACTGGGTGAGTTCAGTTAATGCTTTCAGTTAACTTCAAGGCTGATTTATAGTTCAATTAAGCTTGGGTGGTCTTACATGTCTCTTTGTCAAATACAAGTTCAAAGCACTGTTGTAACTATAATATAAATTTGCTCATTGCTGGGCTCTCTGTAAAATACTTTTTTTCCAGGTGATTAAAAATTTCATTCTCTATAGAATTTTAGTTTCAGTTAATAAGCAAGAATGTGAATATATTCTAAAATATATATTATTACATGTCGATTTAGGAAACTACAAGATTTTTGCCATAAATATTTTAGAGACTCTTGCCAAAATAAAAGGAAAGAAGAAAAAAAACAGGACATGATTTGATATCCTGGATCACATTCTTATCTGGAAACCTTACAGGCAGCATTGAAGCTAAGGGATGAAATAGAATAATTCCTATTTAATAATAAAGTATCTAAATCTAATAATGAAGTTATAATATGACCATCTTAAGAATTTGAATATTAGCTATTTGCAATGACTATTCAAAAATACTGTGATAATATTTACATGTGAAATCATACCTCATTTTTATTTGTCTGTCATATGTGAGACAAGGAATCTTTTAAAAACAGAATAATCTCATCCGAAGTTCTGAGTTTCCATTTAGCAAAAATATTTAATATAAATCAATTCTTCCATTTTTATTAATTTCATACACATCTGTATATTCCAATAAAATAAAGACTAATCATATATATTTCATGGAAGAAACGATTTAAGTGTATTTACTAAAAATGTTTTATATAAACTTCAGGAAAAATAAACACATGTATGAATTCTAACATAATGGGATAAGAAATTATACTTATAGAAATGAGGCTTTTGTTGAGAATTGGATCCCAGTGTGTAGGAATATTAGTTGACCTTAATCATAAAGAATTTTTACTGGTTATTTCCTAAACAAAGGCTCTTGGCTGTTTAATAAGTAAACATTTTGTTTATTCATTGCACAAAGTTTGGTGGAAGCATTGTACAAAAAATAAATATTTTTGTTAGAATATATTAAAAGCTTGGCTTTCAAGCTTGACATTTAGTGGACTGGGTCACACAAGGAAAACTCTGTCCTTTGCAAAGGTATGCAGTTGGAACTGAACCCAGAGATCATGGCCCCTCCAGGGGCCACAGTTTGCATTTGATAATTCAGCTTTATTTGTGCTTTTGGGTTTATTAAAAATGTATTAACTGCCTTATTAGAATGTCATCTCTGTGTCTCTTTAATATGGAATATTTCAACATTCCCTGAATTTGAAATGGGTTGTTCTTATATCTTGGGAATAAAATTACTGTTGATGGGAATACCTCTTTGAATTATAAATGCAAGTTAATAAATATACATTTAAAAATATTTACATTTAAAATTTACAAACAATTTTCATATACAGATGAATTATCTCATTAGACTTCCTTGATTAGCTTAGCAAATATTATTTGAAGGATAATGTGAATATATAATAAAGAAATATGAAGCAAAAACCAAAAAAGAAGATTAGAGTCTAAACACATTGTCACAGTTTTATAGAAAACACTGTGCATTTGAATCACCATTCTTTACAGTGGCCACATAGCAGAAGTGCTTAAGGAGAAAATTTTTCAGCATGAAGGGTGGGGATTGTGGGAAATTATAATTGCATCAAAAATATAAGAGGCTGAAGAAAATTACTATTTCAAATGTTTATTTTCAAAGAGTAGAACTTAAGCTCATTGTTTTCCCTCAGAGAAGGATGTCTAAATCACACTTATCTTTTTCTTTAACAGATAATTCTGAAATGATCAGCAGAAACGGAATGGAATGTCAAGAATCTGCATTGAGAATAACTAAACATTGCTACTGTACATACTATCCTGTTTCCTCCTCAATAGAATTGCCACAAACTGCATGCTAAATAAAAATTTAGTTCTTCTGGACAGACCACAACTCTAAGAAGCTAGTGCTGCTATATCATATATGAGTATTAAATATGGTATGCTTAGTATATTCCAACCTAAGATAGTTAACTACCTGAGACCAGCTGTGATGTTTAAAGACATAAAGGATAAAGTTTACTTTTAAAGGGTTTCTAAACATAGTTTCTGTCCTAGGAATATTGTCTTATCTCCATAACTATAGCTGATGCAGAAAGTCCAACCAACTTACTCATTTCGACTCAGAATATTTCAAAGTTAGCAATAAACAATTAGCATTAGTTTAAAAACCTATTCCAAGGGCAGGTTCAATTCTAACTTCAATTACTGTCATTTCATTCACCCACTGGATCAAAAGGTATGTTTCACTTCTTGAGAACATGAATGCTGCAGCAAAGATGAGAAGTGAAGTAAAACTGATACCTGTCCTGCAGGTCTAAAATCTGAATGGAAATTCAAGCACAAGTACTGGGGACACATCAAAGTGTGGTATTTAGTTTGCCTGGAGATGCCACATTGAATCATGTGATTCTAGAATAACATTAACTAGATTGAAAAAGAAACTTTGCACGGTATGAGCTTCATACCCCACCAAACAAAGTCTTGAAGGTATTATTTTACAAGTATATTTTTAAAGTTGTTTTATAAGAGAGACTTTGTAGAAGTGCCTAGATTTTGCCAGACTTCATCCAGCTTGCAAGAATGAGAGGCCCATGCCAACAGTCTAATCTAAGGGATTAGTCTTCAAACTCACCATCCGTTTGCCTGTTACAGAATAACTCTTCTAAACTGAAAACCTAGTCAAACAAGGAAGCTGTAGGTGAGGAGATCTGTATAATATTCTAATTTAAGTAAGTTTGAGTTTAGTCACTGAAAATTTGACTGTGACTTTAATCTAAATTACTATGTAAACAAAAAGTAGATAGTTTCACTTTTTAAAAATCCATTACTGTTTTGCATTTCAAAAGTTGGATTAAAGGGTTGTAACTGACTACAGCATGGAAAAAATAGTTCTTTTAATTCTTTCACCTTAAAGCATATTTTATGTCTCAAAAGTATAAAAAACTTTAATACAAGTACATACATATTATATATACACATACATATATATACTATATATGGATGAAACATATTTTAATGTTGTTTACTTTTTTAAATACTTGGTTGATCTTCAAGGTAATAGCGATACAATTAAATTTTGTTCAGAAAGTTTGTTTTAAAGTTTATTTTAAGCACTATTGTACCAAATATTTCATATTTCACATTTTATATGTTGCACATAGCCTATACAGTACCTACATAGTTTTTAAATTATTGTTTAAAAAACAAAATAGCTGTTATAAATGAATATTATGTGTAATTGTTTAAAACATCCATTTTCTTTGTGAACATATTAGTGATTGAAGTATTTTGACTTTTGAGATTGAATGTAAAATATTTTAAATTTTGGCATCACCGCCTGTTCTAAAAACTGTATGCACCAACCATATCATTTTTGTTTGAGTAAAAAGAAATCCACCATTTTAATTAATGTTGGTCAAAGTCTAATGACTATTTATCTTAAATCATAGATTTGATAACCCTATCAAAAGAAAATCACATTCTAAGTGTAATCTCTTACATAGTGCTTGTATCGTTGCATTTGTTTTAATTTGTGGACAAGTATTGTATCTAACTTGTATTTCTTTAGTAGTTTCATCTTTATGTATAATTGATATTTGTAATTTTCTCATCTATAATGATGTAGTTATGCTACAACTTGCCTAAAACATTCAAACTTCTTTTTTTTTCTTTTTTTCTTTGTTAATTCACTTAAACTCATTGAAAACATAGCATACATTACTAAAAGGTAAATTATGGGAATCACTGAAATTTTTTTGTAGACTAATTGTCATAACGTTGTTTTCCTTTTTTCTTTTGTTTCATGATGTTGATGTTAAAATTATTAGCACACAACTATTTTCAGCCCTTTAATAATGGAGCATCAAAAACATCACCTGTAACCCCAAGCAGATATAGAGGACTGTATTTTTACTAAGATATCCATTTTCCAGAATTGTGATTATAATATGCAAAGAGTCATAAATATGCCATTTACAATAAGGAGGAGGCAAGGCAAATGCATAGATGTACAAATATATGTACAACAGATTTTGCTTTTTATTTATTTATAATGTAATTTTATAGAATAATTCTGGGATTTGAGAGGATCTAAAACTATTTTTCTGTATAAATATTATTTGCCAAAAGTTTGTTTATATTCAGAAGTCTGACTATGATGAATAAATCTTAAATGCTTTGTTTAATTACAAAAACAAACACACCAATATCCAAGACCTGAAGATAGCAGTTCAGCAAATACTGTAGTTAAGAGACGAACTCACCACTTATATGGGAACTACATTTCACTCTTGGTTTTCAGGATATAATAGCACTTCACCAATATATTCTTTCAGCCATACCACTGGTAACATTTCTACTAAATCTTTCTGTAACACTTAAAGAATTCCCACATTCATTACCTTACAGTGTAAACAGGAGTCTAATTTGTATCAATTCTATGTTTTGGTTGTAATATTCAGTTCACTCACCCAATGTACAACCAATGAAATAAAAGAAGCATTTAAAAGAATTTCTAGTCTTCCTCCTTTTTGTGTCCTGACAGATTGATAATTAGCCAAACAAAAGGGGTTTTACATTCATGAAGAGAACATTTGGTAACTTCAAAGAAGAGCAAGCTCTGGTCTTCAAATATGAGATTAAATGTGTTTGTTTTTGATTTTGGCTTTTTAAAAGTAAGAAAAACAATTTAAAAGGATCATTTTAGAAGCATTTTTAGTATTTTTTGAAATTAGAAGTAAAAATAAATCCTACCACTCAGCCCTCTTCTTCGGCATTCTGCCTGAATATGAAGATATGAAAATCAGTAATCAAGTGGGGAACAAAATGTCAGTTTCATTAACAAACTAAAACGTGCCCATTAGTCCATAAGACTGAGCTCTAGGAGAGCCTGATTGGACAACAAGGCTTAGACCTGAGGCTACAGAAAGATCCAGGATGGTGAATCCTGTTCTACGCAGACATCCTGGCCAGGTGGACCAAGAGAACAATGGCTGAGTATTGCTCAAGAAAGGTGATATTAACTTTTGGGTGAGAACATTCCTTGTCATGCAAGAGGATGCAGAAATTGCCTCCTTTATGGGCCAAGACAGGAATGGAGGGGAGGTTTTCTCTGTGGCTGGTTTAAAGCTTCAGGCCTTCTGAGTGGTTACGACATCCCTTATGAGGGTAGAAAACACAAACATTCAACAGATCAGGTATTACAAATAAAGAAATAAAGGCACTTGTATCTTTAAATTATGCCATCAGGATTTCCA
>JAQQSQ010000752.1:0-13847 GCA_028627145.1 Eidolon dupreanum
TAAATGTCAAATACAAGGTTATAATGACAGTTGTCAGCAACAAAGAATTACAGACCTACAAAACTACTCACTCAATTCCAAAGATTTAGCCCTCTTCCCTAAGGGAAAAGTCTAAGTAAACAACACACAGATAACATTTACCTGACATTTTCTCTTTCTTCACCTTGAATGGTAATTCACCAGTAATTCATTATTCCCTTAGGCACACCTCCTGGGATCAACATAATTCTCAGAAACCTGAGATCTGAGTGAGGGAGTGAGTGAGAGAGAGGAAGGGAGGGAGGGAGAGAGGGAGGGAAGGAGGGAGAGAGAGAGAGAATGGACTTCTCCTATGCCCCCAGCCTTCACTCAGATTCTGCTCAATGACATTCTTACCTTGAAATAAGAAGACTAAACATGTCAGGAAAGCATAGGCAACCACAAGCAGATAGGTGGAGTCTCAGACTCCATGACGCCAACTGAGAAACTAACACAATTACCCTGACTCACCATTGCCAATTCTCTCTGATGAGACAGGAAATAACGTCATCACCACTTTTTCTTAAATCTCTGAACATGTGAGAATCTCTTAGCACCCATCTTTAATTATACCCAATAAATGGCAACTTGGTTGCTAAGCAAAGCCTTCCTGAGAAACTGATAGAAACTATTTTACTTGGAATGAAACGTTGTATTAGGTGTTTCTTCCTTCCCCACCCAGCCCAGTAGATCTTTAAATTAGGCCTCCACTCACAAAATTCAGTGCAACTAAGTAAGACCTGTTCTCAGGAAGAGTTTTGAACTGTGTACCTCCGTTTTTGACACTGCTCTGACTCTGAACTCCTACCTAGCTTCAAAGCTCGTGATTGCTTTGTCTCCCATTTCTGACACCATTTCATTCACTGATTAACAACTGATGTGGACTTCCTGGCTTTTGATTCCTTGTCTATAAAAATTCAAAACCTAATTTCTTTCTAATTCTTTTTGTAACCTATCTTTTTGGATAAAACCTACCAGACCAAGGTCTTAAATTCTTAGACAAGTATCAGTGCTTCAACTAGAATCCTGGCCCACCTAGAATGATTCAAAATATGTTTAATGGAAATTATCTGAAAAATCTCTGCTATTGTTTTCATAACATTTCACTGTATCCTATCTTTATAATCAAGTTCTAAAAAATAATGAAAAGAACATCCCCAAATTTTTAATATTGACATATTATTGTTTTTAATTCCAATTTAAACATAAAAGGATATAAAAATTTTGAAATTCCATCTATTTCCCTACTCTCTTCCATTCTACATTCTTTCTCCCCAAAGGTGACTGTTTTTATTACTTTGGTATGAAATCTTTGACATGTGTATATGCATATTCATAAATAACATGTAGCCTCATCTTGCATGTTTTTAGTAATATAAATACTATCATGCTGTATGTTTTAAATAAAAATGTAATCTTTTCACTCAGCATTATATTTACCATGTATCCATCAATCTATCTACCTATGTATTATCTGTGTCTCTATCATTCATTCAGTTAGTTTAAACCAGTAAACGGTATTTTATTATATGGATAAATAATATATTACATACTCACTTCCCTCCTGAGGGACATTTAAGATGTTTACAAATTTTGTTCTTATAATGCTTCAGTGGACATTATAGCACTCTTATATTTATGGTTTATATGTACCGATTTTTCTAGAGCATTGTTTATCAAACTGCATTAAACCCATTGGAGTGCTGTAGGGTCAATTTCCTAAAATGACAGAATAGAACAAAATGACAGAATAGAACAAAACAGAATCAAATCGGCTGAATTGAATCAGATAGAATAAAATCAAATCCCAGGGTTTGTAACACATAGCAGTATAGATTGTCTATACAGGTGATCACCAATAATTCTTGTCCTGGCATGCTCATGTCTCCTCCCCATCAAAAGGTGTTATCTATTACCTCTTCCCTTAAATACAATCAGGATTTTTTGACTTGCTTTGATCAACAGAATGGGACTGAGTGTTATTTAAGTTTTGAACCCTGGGTCTGAAACAGTCTGGCATCTTCTGCTTTTATTCTAATAGAGCCCTAAACCACCATGTAAAGACATCCATCTATCCTTCTGGACAGTCCACATGAAGAGACAGGGATCCAGCTATTCTAGCCATTAGAACTGAGGCGTTACACATGGGACCAAAAACAACTTTGATTAATCAGTTCCAGTCTAACCTCCAGGATGATACTTTGCTATGAATGACCAAGGAGATCAAGAAATAAACTTCCCAGCTGGGTCCAGGCTAAAATATGGAATTATGAACAAATATAAGGTTTTTGTTTTAATATGCTGTTTTAAGTTAGTTGTATTAGCTCTTGCACATGAGAGTAAGAATACTGAAATAGTCAGTATGGGCTATGCAATGTTTAAGATCCAAATTTCCAAAATCTATTGGTTTGTAAAATCAAAGGCCTATTTACCGGTCAGTCTACATGTCCATTTTCAGTTGGATGGGAGCTCTGTTCTATATCTCCTCACTCCAGGACACAGACTGGGAGAACAAGTAACTTCTCAAAAGTCTCTAGTTGCCGTGACAGAAAGAAAAAATATATATATAGAAAATCTTGTACTAGCAATTAAATGTTTTAGCAAGAAGTGATATACACATCACTTCTCACAATTCATTGGCCAATACGTGCCATATGACTCACTTGAGTTTAGTGAAACTAAGAAGTGTGAGTACATAGGCCTGATTTTAAAATCATGTAGCAAGAAGGCAAAGAGTCAGCAATGTTTTGTGAACTACATTATATCTGTGTGCTTGTGTCTACTTTGTCTGAGGTAATATATTTTTTACTGTGTGCTATAGTTAAAGAAAATGTTTGAAAGGTATATTTCTCAGAGTAAGATTACTAGGTCATAGAACAGGTATGTTTTCATGTTTCCCAGGATTAATGAAAATACTTTCCAAAGTAGCTGTACCAACTTGGGCTCCAGAGTTTTGAAATGCAGCATGCCCATCAGTGCTTTCTGAGAATTTTCATTCCTTCATATTCATACCAAAGTTTAGCATTGTTAGATTTTTAATTCTGGCAATTTGTTAGTTTTAAAATATCCTTTACAAATAAATAAAATATCCTGTTTTTATTTGTATGGCCTTAATTATTAGTGAGTCCTTAATTAATAATCAGTGAGGTTGAGTATCATTTCATATACTTACTGGCTATTCATTTTCTTTGATTTGCATGTTCATATTCTCTGCTTATTTTATACTGGATTGATTGTTTTTCTTATTGGAATTTATTATATATCCTGGTTACTAATCTATTTTCAGTAACATATTCTCCCCATCCTGCTATTTGTGGTACACATTTTTTCCTTTTCTTAGCAGAGTTAAATGTGTCAGTCTTTTTCCTTTATGATTTGTGCTTTTGTCTTGTCTAAAAAATAATTATTCCCTACCATGAATTTATGAAGATGTTTTCTATAACTTCGATTTTTTCACAGAAAAATATTGCTCCTTCACCATTTACAGACTCATCCATTCTTTTCCCAACAACACATACTATTTTCTTTGTTTTATATCAAACTTCCATACATATACTATGTTTCGGGTGTACCAAGAACAAGACAATGAATGCAGTCTTTCCTAGGAGAAGGCAGTAGGATGATATACTGTTTATAGAATACTTTTAAAACTATAATAAAACTGACTCTAACCTATTCCTTTTATTTCTATTATGTACCAGCAATTCTAAACAATGTCAGTCACAAAATCCTCTTTATCATCAGGGTAGATTGCTCCCATTGCTCCCCTCCCCCATCTCAGGACTTATGCATTGCTCCATTCTGTCCTATTGATAAAACTGTGTATCAGGGAATATATATGAACAGAAAGACCACATGGTTTAAATTCTAAAATATGTAATAAGTATTGATATCTGATAAGACAAATTTTCCTTCCTTCTTTTTCTTGAATAAGTCCTGTTCTTGACCTTTTGCTTATCCATATTGATTTTGGCATCTGTTTGTCTAGGTCCACAAAAATAATGCCTGTTCATATTTTAATTGTACTGTAATAAATTTATAGATTGCAAAATATATTACAAATATATAAAATATAATATTGGGAAAACTGTCATCTTTTGACATATAGAGTATTTTCATCCATTAGGCATTACTTATCTTTTCACTTTGTTCTTCTTTAATACTCTCTCAGTACTACTTGATAACTTTCTCCAAAATAAGTTCATGTGCTCTTGTTAGATGAATTCCTTAATGCCATGGCTTATTTTTAAATTGTAAATTAAATTTTTCCTGCTACAAATTGGTTATTACTGAGTATAGAACTACCACCGATTTTTGCTAATGAGCTCATACCAGGAAGAATGCTGGATTCTCTATTTTATAGATTGCACTACATCTTTTCTTTCAGGTCTGTATTTTTACTTAACTGTAATGCCTAGTTCCTCTATTACTATGAGTAATAGTAGTAATATAATGCTACTTTGATTTTAAAGAAAATATTTTTTACATTTCATCATTAAATATGATCCTTATTATAGGCTACAGTGGATATCTATTATCACAGTAAGAGTTTTTATTTCTTATCCTAGTATGTTGAGTTTTTAATCATCGATAGATGTTGAATTGATTTTTAAACATATGTATTAAAAGGATATTAAAATAGAAAATTGAAAAAGCAGATTTTCTAATATTAAACTATTCTTGCATTCCTTGCATAAACCCAATATAACAATGGTATATTTTGATATATTTGTCCTGATTTATTTTTAGAATTTTACATCTATACTTGTTAAGTGAGATCGATCTGTATTTTCCTACTAGCACTCTAAATGTTTGGTTTTGCTCTGAAGATTTTAAGAGCCTAATAAGATATGAGGAGTATCACATTGAGATTAATTATTCCTTAAAAATTTAGAACACTTCTATATCCATGTGTAATTTTAAACCATGTTTTTAAAATCTCTCAATGTTTGCTTTTGTGTTACCTTTTTTATTAATGATTTTTAATTGCATTTCTTTGGGGTCAGAAAATGAAAGTGTAAAAATAACCATTTTTAATGTTTTGAAACTTGCTTTATGGCACAGAATACAGATAGTATACTACATAATTTTTCATTGTATTTAAAAAATGTATAAGATGTTCTTGGGTGAAAGTTTCTATTGCATCATTTTCAAAAATAACTCCTAAATAAATACCTTCCAAAAAATGTTTCCTCTTAAATTCCATAAATTTATATCTATTCGCTTAAAATTTCAATCTTTTGGTATCATAAATAATTCAAAATTAATCAAAATGTTCAACCTGCCCTCATAATCCTTCTTTCTTAAGCTTTTCCTCCTCCAGTATCATACCAGGGTAAGTATGAACTGACTGCCATAGATTTACTACTGCCTAGCATGGTCATTTTTATTGTCCTCTACTTTAGCTGCAAAACCGATTATTCTTGGTAATTCAATCTTCCCATTCATTCTCTAGCTCAAACACTTTAATGAATCCCAAAATTTACAATTTAGAATTCAAATTCCATAATACTATCTTCCAGGACCTCCTTGCAGTAAACCTTGTCTAGGTATCTAGTTTCAGCTCTAGCCATTTCTTGACTCATTCTTTCTGCTCACGCTGCATTATTTGTAGTTCTCCCAAATATCAGAACCTTTCCTCTCGCTTCTCTGTTCATTTGTACTTTCCCACTCCCTCCAGCTAATTAACATCATCTATTACAGTGTAGTTTAGGGGTTAATTCCTGTAAAAAAAAAAAAAAAACTCTCTTTCCTCCTCGTCTTTGATTAATATGCAGTAAAAACCCATTAATAATATTACTACTGCACTTCAACTTTATTTTAAAAATTGTCTGTGCCTAGTTTTGCATTCCCTTTTTTTTTAATTGAGATATAATTTGCATGTAACATTGTTAGTTTCAGGTGTACATCGTAACATTTGAATATTTGTATCTGTCTATGACATTTTGATTAAGTTATTTTGTTGTTTGGTTTTTCCTTACTCTTATTAATGATTTTTTATCTTCTTGGCATATCACTTATTGAGAGAGATATATCTGCATCTCCCATTATGATGGCAGACTTGTCATTTTCTCTGTGTATGCCTGTCAAGTTTTTGCTTTATATATTTCAAAATTATATTAGTGTGCATAATTTTTTTAAATGGCATAACTTCATGGTGATACAATACTTCATAATAAACTCTGCCTTTAGGCTATTGTCTGAATATTAGGCTATACCATCTTTCTTTGGGGTAGTGTGATTTAAATTATTACAGTTCCGCTCCTGTCTTTGCTCAGAGGTGAGGCAAGATAGCCCAATTAAAAATATAATTATGGTTTTAGAAAGATAATAAAACTTTGTGAACCTCAGTAGCCTCACTGATATAATGAGTGTTTTATTTTACAACTCTGACATTCTAAGATCTTCTACCTTTTCTACCTAGATTTGTACTGTGCCAAAGTCCTCCATTTACTCTAACTTGCATTTGGCCAGCCTATGAAACAATATGAATGTCCAGATATTACAGGTAATGCTAGCTCCCTAAATGGAAAGAGAGATCAGAAGTTCATGCTATTTGTTTGAAATGACAAAATAAATAGTTATTTTTACTACTGTGGCTTTCATTGTAGTCATGCAAACAAAATAGTCAAGTTGAAATATGACTTAGATTTTGATTTGTTCTACAAAATTTTTGAATCCTATAATGACTATGTAGAGACAGAAAGAAGAAAGTTCAATGTAAGGGAAATAAGGGCAGAGATAATGCCTTTATCTCAGCAGGAGAAGGTAATTTACAATAATTTGTACACCATTACCTGTATTCTAGCCAAATACATTTCATTCAAAGGCTGCTGGCCAGCAGGCTTATCATCAAATATGACACAATTCAATAAATAAATATTAATGCTCTCATGTCTGGCACAAAGAGGAGAAATTTAAAGCCAGAAGGATATTAGAAGTCATTAATTCTAGACTTCTCATTTTAGAAACAGAAAATTAGAACCTGAGGAGTGATTTACCATATTATCTGTGTTTAACATAGTATGCTTCTAACAAACATGTATTGATTATTAATTTCTTTTACATAGAACCAGTCATAAAATTATTACATTAGATCTATGTAAATTTGTAATTCCCTTTTCACTACTTCAGCCAAATTGCATATTTTGTACTATAAAAACTTATTTTTGTTCATTTGTCACAATTTTTATCACTGTATCCTTGCATATATTTTAAAGAAGACTCAAAACTTATGTAGAGACATTGGAAATTCTCTGACTCAAAAGATTTCAGAAATGATGATCTTTATATCAACTTGGAAATGTTTCTTCTTAATTCAACTCTTTTCTTCTCCCTGGGGCTGACAGATGTTGGATTTCTGTTTGTTATCACTGGCATGAATAATTATGACTAAAGAATTTTCATATTATAAATTTATAATGTTGACCCTACTGTAGCTGGACTGCCTCCATAACACCATTTCAAGACCTTGTTGGGTTCAAGGATTTGAGGGGTACATATAATTGGCGTTAAGTCTATGGCTTTCTGTAATCATTCTTAATAGTTTAAAATATGATTAGAATTACTAAACAACTATAACTTTTTAAAAATTCACGATAAACTCACCTCATAGAAAAAAGTAATTACCAAAATACTAACTTATAGAAACTTATTCAGATAGCCCTATTTCTTGCAGTATATAGTACTTGAGAGTTAAAAGTATTCTTCAAGGTTCTCTAGGCCAGTTGTTCACAATGTGTGGTCCCAATACCATCATTATCAGCATCACCTGGGAACTTATTTTAAAAAAAAAAGCAAATTCTCAGTAGCCTGAGACCTACTCAGTCAGAAACTCTGTAGGGAATGTAAGAGGATACATCAACCTATGTTTTAACATTCTTCCAGGTTATTCTGATGTACACTCAGAGGACTCAGAAACTTATCTTATTTACTTCAGGAAATATAAGTTTGAGAACCATTAATCTTGGTCATCCTGCACATTCCCTGTCTACATTTTTTAAATGAGATAAGTGAAGAACAGAGAGGTATGTCTTGGGTATTCTGATTCTCTGGCTTTCATCAGGTTACGCAAATACTCAGTAATAGACCCAGGATGAGAATACATATCTCCTTACTTATTACTGAGGTATAGAACGACAGAATGTTGGAGATAAAAGAGACTGACACCAATGTAATTACTGTATTTTATGTTCTTGTGTACCTCTATTCACTAGTTATTATATTCAAAAATGTTCATTTATGTCTATTTTTTCTACTAAATTTAAATCTCTATAAAGCGAGAAACCATAATTATTTTGATCATCATGAATTCTCCCATCTGTAACATAGTAGCTACTTAATAAATATCTACTGATCAAATAATGATTGACTATATATTTTTCTATAATTCCAGAGACCTATAATAATACTGAGTTTCAATCACATTCTTTTTTAAATTTGGTAAACATTTAATAAAAATATTTTTACTCTGCTTATCGTTACACATAAATTGACAGTTTGGAAGTAGTCACTGAAAGGTGGAGAAGAATGATTTATATTATTTAGAAGTATGTTCTAAAGTGTCCCAAAACAGAAAATTCATAACATCTTTAAGTTCCCTCTGCCTCACAGAGACCCCTAGAACAAAGGAAGAATATTATGTTTCCATATTAAAAGTACAGCTCAGAAGAAAGAATAGCCAATTATTGATTTCTAAGTACAGACCGCTATTACTTAACTTATGACACTTAAAAAATGTCTCTAACAGGTAAATCAACTATAATTCATCTTGACACTAATATGAATGTATATATACATATATCTATCACATGTCAAATTATCCTTCTTTAATTAAAAGCTATATTCTAAAAGAAAATCTGAGACTTTACAGCAACACCTAGAGTGATTCTTTGTTTTTATGAAGACATAAAGATAAGGATTCTAAAAAAAATCAAAGCAAAAGAGTTTAGACAGGAGTAAAAACCAAAACTATAGGCCAAGCTGTATCATATTATATGTAGTTAAAAATGGGAGCTTTGGAGCTGAACTTCTGTAGTCAAATTCCACCATCAATATGGAACAGTTGCATAACCTTGGGCACATGTCTCCTTTTTCTGTTCTGTGAAATGTTGGATAATAATGGTAGCTTTCTTTCAAGGATGAGGATTCAACACATTCATATATGTGTATACACACACACACACATATACATATACATATATATGTATATATATATGTATGTATATATGTGTATATATATAGTACTTAGACATAAACGTTAGGTATTATTATAAAGAAGAGAGCACTAAATTAGTATCTAAATCATGTTCTACATATTTTTCAAACAATGAGCCCTCAATATTAAAAATAAATTGGCTAAAATAAATTGGCCAAAATGTTTTTTTAAGTAACTAGACTTGTTTCAAATATGGATAGCCTTCTAGTCTCTCCTCTGATCATTCCATCCAAAAATCCAAGATCTATGTCAGTGAAATGGCATTTTGTGCAAAAGTACTTTGAAAATGGCAAAACCCACAGAAATAAAAGGTAATAAAATAACAAATAACAAGTTTCTTTGTGGAGCCTCCCAGCTTCTCTGGTCTCTGGACTCTTCCCTTGCCACTCTCCACATCACTTGCTAGACAGCAGACCTCCAATGGGCCTGTGAACATGTTACTCTTCCTTGTACTTGGAGAGCTGCTTACAATCAATATTCTAATCACCAGTTGCTTACCCTTCAGACTCTTCTTAAACACCATTTCCTCACAAAAACTTTCTTTCAATTAGGGAAAGGTAAGGGAATAAAGACCCTATTATATGCTTTCATATTAAATATACTTAGGTTACAATTATAATGAGTTATATATGTAATATCTGTCTACTGTGCCAGACCTCAAGCACCCCAAATGTGAAATATGTCTTCACCTTGCCTGGCACACAGCAGAAACTTGGAAAATTGTTGACTGAGTAGATGAATGGACCATCCGTATAATCTGGTAATGAATAAAGTAAAAGAAGATGCTAAGGACAAAAGCCAGATTCCCCATATTCTCTAACACTATCCTTTCATTTTATGGACCCTAAAAAGAGTCCCACTGGGTGGGTTTTGTGAGAAAAGAAAATGTTTTTGAAGTTAGCCCACAGTAAATAGCTGAAAAAGAAGACTGGTGCTGGAGTTTTCCATAAACATACTGAAAAATTAAGCTGCTTATGTATACATATTTCTAACTTTGTGTAAATACACAATGAGGACAGGTTTTCCTTTCTTGTATCTAGTACAACTCTAAATGTTGTTTTTAAAAACAGTAATCATTACTCAATTAATTTTAGATTCTAAAAATAACCCACTGGTCCCATTCTCATCAAAACCTTAGTAGAAGTCTTTGCAACTATGCCAGACCTACCACACTTAGCAGATGCAGCAGTAAGTGCCAAAGGATAAAGCAAGGCTCCAGATACTTTCTTTTGGTTTCTTTGTAGTTCAGTGACAAATTTGTAAATGTGGATATTGTCCAAATTCAGAAGAAATAGCAAGACTGTTTATTTGAAATACTGTCTAAGGCCTAAATAGTGTCTCTCAAGAGAAACAAAACTATTTCTTTAAGAAAGGACAGAATGTACATTTTATCCTCAGCAAACCTTATAATAACAAGATTCAACTTGGGGAATGATGAGAGTTGATGTACCTGTGAGAATTAATCTAAAACAGAGCTCAATTGCTATGAAGAAACTTGCAAACAATATGAGGAAATAAAACCTGGGGTTAGTAATGGGGAACAAATTGATAGGAATTAGTAATTACAGTACAATGTATGCAGAAGGTCAATTAGGAGGAGCTGCAGCGAAGTGAGAGATCCCTAAGTGGGCACAATAGCCACTCCTCCCCTCCAAAATGGCCCTGAATAAGTCAGCACCTCTTTTTCTTGCTTTCCCCTCTGTATCTCCAGTTCACAAACATCCCACAACTTTTTGGTATTTAAACTTTCTGCCACCAGCACACATGGAAAAGTGCAAACATCAAAGAAATGTAAAAAGAAAATGGAAGAGAAGAAGGTGGAGAAAGATGAAGGTGGTATGAGAGACAAAACAAGTTAATCTTTTATATATCATTTAGTGCTCATGATAATTTTATGAAGAATATATGATAGTTTGCACTATACTGATGAGCACATTGACATACAATGAGGTTAAGTGACTTGCCCAGGGTCTCACAGCTAATAAATTTCAACATCATGATTCCAGCCTGAAGTCCATGCATTTTCCACCATCTCCTTTAGTTTCCTATTATTCTCTCTTTTTTGGCCCTTCCTCTGTTTTAAACATGCAAATACAACTTCGGAAGGCTCCCAAATACCTCCTGAATTGCAAACTTTAGGCCTCTCTCCTTCTTTTAACCATATTCATCAAGCCACTACTCACAGTTTGTATAGTCCATCTAAAAAATATCCTAAACCATTCCAGTGTCATCTATTTGAAATATCCTAGGCATATTCTTATGTAGCACTGTGTTTCAGGACAGTCATATGCTTAATAAAGCCAGCTCCATCTTACGTCAAACACTCAGTCACTACTAACTCAATCCACTTGTTTTTCTTTCCATCCATTTATACTACTAGTACTTTCACTTTGAGAACAAAGACTGAAATTAAGACTTTAGTTTACTTTAGAAGTTAGCTCATTTTTTTCTGTACAGGACCAAAAATGAGATATTTTCAGCTTTGCACTCCATATGCTCTGTTGTAATGGCTGAACTCTCTTGTCAAAAGTGGCTGTTGTTAATATGTAAATGACGATGCATCAAAAACAATAAAATACTGAGGAACAAATTTATGTAAAACCACAAAGACCCTGAATAGCCAAAGCAATCTTGAGTAAGAACAAAGCTAGTTGCATCACACTTCCTGATTTCAAACTATATTAAAGTTATAGTAATCAAAACAGTATAGTATTGGCATAGGAACAGACACATAGACCAATGAAACAGAATTGAGAGCCCAAAAATAAACCCACACATATATGGTCAAATAATATTTGACAAGGGAGCCAAAAACAATGGAGAGAACATAGCTTCTTCAATAAATGATGTTAAGAAAACTGAATATTCACATGCAAAATAATGAAATTAGATCTCTATTTTACACCACTCACAAAATTTAACCCAAAATAGATTAAAGACTTGAACATAAGGCCTGAAACCAAAAAACTGTTGGAATAAAACAAGTAAAAAGCTTAGTGACATTAGTCTTTGAGATGATTTTTTAAATATAACACCACACAAAGAACAAGAGCAAAAATCAACAAGTGAGAATGCATCAAGCTAAAAAGCTTCCACACAGCAAAAGAAACAATGAACAAAAGTAAGAGGTAATCTATAGAATGGGAGAAAACATTTTCAAACCATATCTAAAAAGAAGTTAACATACAAAATATATAAGGAATTCATACAACTCAGTAGCAAAAAAAGGCAAATAATTGAATTTAAAAATGGGCAAATAAATTGATATTTTTCAAAAGAAGACATATAAATGTCCAAAAAGTACATTAAAAAAGTTCTCAATATCATTAATCACTAGGGAAATGCAAATTAAAACACAAATGAGAAATCAGTTCACACTTGTTAGGCTAGTATCAAAAGACAAGAGATCAGTGCTGGCAAAGAGCAGGAGGAAAGGGAACACTTGTACACTGTTGGTGGGAATGTAAATGGGCACAGCCACTATAGAAATCAGTATGGAGTTTCCTCAAAAATTTAAAAGTAGAATTACCATATGATTCAGCAGTCCCACTTCTCAGTATATAGCTAAGGAAATGAAATCACTATCTTGACAAGATACCTGTGTCCCCACGTTCATTGCAGCATTATTCACAACAGCCAAGACATGGCAACAATGTAAGTATATATTGACAGATGCATCAATAAAGAAGTGTGTGTATGAATATTATTCAGCCACAAGAAAAAAAGAAACCCTGCCATTTGCAATAACATGGATAAAACTTGATCAGGACATTATGCTAAGTGAAATAAGCCAGAGAGAGAAAGAAAAATACTGTGTTCTCACTTATATGTGGAATCTAAAAAAGCTGAACTCATAAAAACAAAGTTAGAACAGTGATTGCCAGGGTCTGAGGTGGGGAAAATGAGAAGATGTTGGTTAAAGGGTATAATCTTTCAGTTATAAGTTCTGAGGATCTAATGTATATCATGGTGACTACAGTTAACAATGCTGTGTTATATATGTGAAATTTGCTAAGAGAGCAGATCTTAAATGTTCTTACTACATACACAAACACAAAAAGGTAATTGTACGAGGGAACAGATATATTAACTAACATTATTGTGGTTATCATTTTGTAATATATACACGTATCAGATAATCATGTTGTATCCCTTAAATTGACAAAATGTTACATGTCAACTATCTATAAAGAAAATTGAGAAAAGATTAAAATAAATTTAATAAAATAAGTAGTTAAGTTATTAATGTTTGAGAGTTAGCCACCTCCTTTTCTTTTAATCACTATTCCCTATGTCACCATTGCTTGCTAGCAACTTTGCTACCTAAACAGGTTAGATTCCATTGAAGTTTCCAAGATAATTGAGAACTTTGAAAATATTCACAAAATTTAACATGAATATGGAGATTGAACTCATCCCTATAAGTATCTTTAACAAGTGTTCATCCAACTTCTTCTGTTTCAATACCTTCCAAGGCAAAATATGAACACATTAGCATGTAGCTACTTATGTTGGATATTACTCAGCCACTCATTTATTCATTCATGTTTCCCTCTTCTGAATATTCAGTCAAGGTAAGAGAAGCTTATAAGTAACTCAAAGTTAAAAAGTG
>JAQQSQ010000753.1:0-13846 GCA_028627145.1 Eidolon dupreanum
ATATTTGAAAAGTCACAATTACTGTAAGATTTAAAAAATAGTAACTCCACGAAGTGAGAAATAAAATCTGCTCTACCTTCCTTCTACATGGCTTTTAAGCCTTTGTGCGGGAAGTAACCTAGAAGCATTTAGATCAGGCAATCTTTTATGCTTAGAAAGGAAAGCTCTGTGATGATATTGATTGATTTCAAGGGCATATTAGAGATGAAGCCAAGCCTCTGGAGAGAGGTTGCCATCACCTTGACCATGGGTCAGTGTTAGGCCACTGACCTTTGAACCTAAGACCTATCTACCAGATTCTGATAACTTCCATGCCACCCGAGCAAGTCAGCAGGGGACACATGTCGATGCGGTTCTTGCCAAATCAGAATTGACTGGCCAGTAGGAAGCCTGCGAGCAGCGGGAAATGTGGGTTAAAGTATGTCAATAATGTTTCAGAAGAACGATTTCTCCCAAGAATTGTAGCTGTTGGAATGTTTTGACATTTATTCGGTAGAGAAATGTAGCATGTTTTGTGAAGCACTTCAAGAGAGCTGCTGCTAACTGTGGTGGTATATTGATCTTTCTGTTAAATTGCAGGGGCACACTTGGGAGATCATTGAGATTCAGGCAACAGGACAGAAAGGATAGGCTGCACCCGATGGTCACTAATGGTAATTGGTTTCGATCCTTGCACTTGAAGAAGCCATGATTTACTTGGTTCACTGATAAATTGAAGACACTAAATATTTTGAAAAGAAAGAAATACAGATCTTTTTTTCTTAGCACTGCCATTCTTAAGTGTGTGTATGTATATATATTGTTTGTGTTTATGTGTGTGTACATATATATATATATATATATATATATATATATATATATATATGTATGTATATATGCCAAGTCATATTGTTTAAAATTCTGATTTTCTTGCTTATGTTGCTACTCTTTAATTATATCATTTGTTTGTTCATTGGTTTGTTTCTCAGCTTGCTTATAAATGAATTTAGGCACTCTACTCTCTGTGTATTTTCACTTAAGCTTTCTTTCATAATTATAAAAGAAATATATCTTTATGGTGGAGAAAAAATTTAAAGACAGAAGTATATAAGAGTGTAAAGTAGAAACCAAATTACTCCTCTCCATTCAGTCATGTACTACTTTTTCCAAAATTTTACTATAAAATTTTTAAAACTTCTTATAATGCACATTCTTTCATATAAACATATATAGCAATATAATTCATTTTTAAATAATTATATGGTAATAATAATATAGTACTCACAGTAGATCAATATTTAGATTGCTGTTAAGTATATTTTTTTTGCTGGAAAAAGAAATTTAAAATAAATCTACATATTCTGATATTCAGAGTACTTGTACCAGTTTATTTAGAGAACATTTCCCAAAATGTACTCATTTTAACCTAAATAAATATTGTGACATTTCATTTTTGAATGACTGCACCATTTTATATAGTTTTTGAGGCTTATTTTTTAATTTTTTATATCCATGTTTATGATTCTAAGATAATAACTAAAATTTGAATTACTTTTTGAACTCTAAGATAATTTGGGAATTAGAATATGAAATAAATATTAAAATTAATTGATAAATAGAATTAATGGAATTACAAACTTTATAAATCAATAAAAGATCTTAAATTTCATTCACATTACATGGTCAAGTTGATTTGTATTGTGTAGTCCCGTTCATGTTTTGGAGTTCATAATAATTCATTAAAGAAAAAAGTCCCCTATTATCTAAAATAGGTTTATATTTTGATTCAGGGTTTATTTCTTTAACCCACAGCTGGATAAAACAGAGAAGCACAGAGGAGAGAGAATTGCTTGAGGACATTTTGCAAACTTGTATTACAGGAGAAATTCCTCTGTATTTCATTGAACTGCATTTGTGAAGAATACAAAGAACCTGCTGGTCTACATTGTATTAAAATGTAAAATATGCACTAGAGCCCTTCAGGATACTTACTACCATAAAGGTAAATAACATTATCATTTCTTTGGAGTCTCATTTTCCATTTTTGGATGAAGATAATGTTCACAAGAGGCACCGACAGGAATCACAGGAGGCAGACCTCTGTAGCTGCTGCCGCTGAGGTAGTTGCAGTGAACCTTGTAGGTTTCTGACAGTGTATTTTGATAGTCTTTTCTGGAGGGATCATCAGGAGTAGAGATAAGGGGATTATCCTTTCTGTTCTTCCCATTCTCAGGATCACATCCAAACTTGACAATAAACGTGCTAATTAGAGCTCATTGCTCTAATGGACACTAGTCTAGTAGGACCCAGCAAGTATCACCAATTCATTCAAAAAGGGAAGTGTTTTGTTGCAGACTATGAATGAATAAATTTCAACTCTCTCCTGAAAGTAAAAGAAAAAAGTATATTTTCAAAAATTCTGCTAATTTCAAATATATGTTTGTGTTTTGAAAGATCATTTAAAATAAAATAGTTTCTAGTTGATTTTCTAATCTTGCCAATGGGAAAAAAAATAATTTTCTCTTACAACAATGGATTCATAGAAAAGCAACATAAACCCAACTATAGTACTTGATGAGATAGCCAGATTCCTCTTTTCCTAGTACTCCACATCCAGTTCTTTGCAGTACTTTCTACGTTCCCTGATATTTCCCACAGACTCATGTGTATGCATCTCTCCTTCTACTAGAGGTTTCCCAACCATCAATCTCCAGGTCTTCTGAGTCTTAGAGATATACAGATAGATATAGACATAGATATACATCATGTGTTGTTTAACAGTGGAATACATTCTGGGAAATGTGTCATTAAATGATTTCATCGTTGTGCAAATATCATAGAGCACACTTACCGAAATCGAGGTGGTCTAGCCTACTATACCCCTAGGCTATACATTATAGTCTATTGTTCTTATACTGCACATTACAGAACTGAATACTATATGCAATTACAATACAGTGGTAAGTATTCATGTATCTAAACAGAAAAAGTACAGTAAAAGTATGGCAAAAAAAAAAAAAAAAACATTAAAAATGGTACACCTGCGTAGGAAATGGAGCTTGCAGGACTGTAAGTTGTTCTGGGTGAGTCAGAGAGTGAGTGGTGAGTGAATACATGACCTTTCACTGCTGTAGACTTTATAAACACTGTACACTTAGGCTACACTAAACTTATATTAAAAATGTTTTTTCCTTCAATAATAATTTAAACCGCTTATTGTAATGTAACATTTTCACTTAAAAACTTCCTAATTTTTTTAGAACTTTTAAACTATTTTGTACTACTACTTAGCTTAAAATACAAACACATTGTACAGATGTACAAATATTTTCATTTTCACATCACTATTCTATAATTTTTTTCTATTTTTAATTTTTAAATTATTTTACTTTTTAAACTTTTTTTTATTCAAAACTAAGACATGAACAAACGATTAGCCTAGGCCTACACAGAGTCAGAACCGTCAATACCACTGTCTTTCTTCTCCACATCTTGTCCCTTTGAAAGGTCTTCAAAAGACATAACACCCATGGAGCTGTCATCTCCTACAATAATAATACCTTCTTATGAGCACCTCCTGAAGGACCTGCCTGAGACCCTTTTGGAGGAGTTTTCACTCTTTCGGGAAATATTTCCATGGTGCTTTGTTTGGTTTCTTTCTTTTTTTCATCATAGATTTGCTTATAAACAGATAATGCACCATAAATAGTTCTCTCAATTAACGAAAACCTTTCAGTGTTGGGATCCATGTTTTCAAACTTTTTGAGGAGCTTTTTGAGGCCCGAAAAAGCTACCGCTAAGCTTTCCACTGTTGTTTTTCTTGGGAGTTCTTATTTTTCTTCTGCTGTAGTTTCCTTTCCTTTTGTCTCTTCTTCAGCTATGCATTTCTGGTCCAGTTCCCATGACTCCTCATCAGTCAGTTCCTCAGGAACCAACCACCTCTAGGAGCTCCTCAGTGTCATTCTTACCCACACTCAGGGGAAAATTGTTTGTCAAGCACAGCTTTCATGATTTGTGCAATCACCTCATCCTTGATAAATCCTTTGTTGTTGCGGACGAACCTCTTGAGTGCTTTTTCTAGATACTATTTATAAACTTCTTGGTGACATTACTTCAAGCCCGGGTAAGGTTCTTGATGTAATAGTAGATGTTGCAGTCCTTTTGCTGTTGCATCAGTGTCTTCTTAGTGTCTTTCTCAGTTGCAGCAGTAGCCAGGACAGAGGTTCTCCTCATGTAGTAGGTCTTAAAAATTGCTATAACTTCTCCATCCATTCATTGGCTCAAAGAGGTGATGTTTGAAGGGAGAAATACCACTTCTCCCTTGGGATGTCGGGATGAAGATCCCCAATAAAAGGAGGATGTTTAGGAGCTTCAGTACCAATAAATAAAACCCTGAAATCTAGGTCATTCTCCAAACAGTACTTCTCCATTTTGCTAGCATATCAATTCTAGAGCTCATCTCAGAAGAAGAGCTGAGTCATCCCTGTCTTCTTATTGTTACTGTAGCACACACACTGGTAGTGTGTGTTTATTGATATGCTTGAAGGCCCTGGGGTTCTCACTATGCCAGATTACAGAGAGTTTCCATTTATAGCCTGCAGCATTGTCCACATGTAAGACTATTATCCTGTCCTTAAAAGACTTGAACCCTGGCATTTATTTGACCTCTCTATGGATGAAAGTTCTTGCAGGCATCCATATCTAAAACAGGGAGCTTTCATCCATATTAAGTATTTGCTCTGACAAGTAATTTTCTTCCACAATCAGCTTATCTAGAGTTTCCAAAAATTCTTCAGCTGTCTTTGCATCAGCACTCACAGACTCAACACTCACTTTACATTATGTAACAAGTAACAATTCTTGAATCATTTAAATCACCCAGAGCTAGCAGTAAATTCAACACCAACGTCAGATCCAGCTTTACACAAGCAAATTTTTTTTTCTTTGGCCATGATAGTTGTGATCTTAACAGGGATATGCTTCTGTGTCTGGTCTTCAATCCAGGTCACTGGAAGTTTATGCCATGTCTGATACAGGGCCTTGAATTTTTGTTAGTCTACTTGCTGTCAATGAAGTAGATTCTTTAACTGCTTTCTTCATTTTGTTCTTGTTTGTCAAGATCATAGCTATGGTGAAACAGGACATGCCAGACTGGCGAACAATAACCATCATTGATATTCCACCTTTGTAGTCATTAATCACATTTATTTTTGTTTCCATACCAATCACTTGATGGGGCCTCTTACTGGCAACATCAGCACTGGATTTTGTACATTTAAGGACCATGATGAAGAAAATAATAAGAGATTAAATCAAGCATAAGAGAAAATGAACATCAAGAAATGCAGTAAACATGAGATATATGAGACTCTTGCCCACATAAAGCAGCATACTGTTTTATAGCAAATTTTTTAATAAGTAGAAAAATTACTCTCTAAAACAATGATAGAAAGCACAGCATAGTAAATTTATAAACCAGTAGCACAGTAGTTTATTATCATTATCAAGTATTATGTACTGTACCTAATTGTAAGTGCTATTCTTTTATAGAATGGCAGAGCAGTAGGACTGTTTATACCAGCATCATTACAGATACATGAGTACTACATTGTGCTATGACTTTACAAGACCTCCAACATCACTAGGCAATCAGAATTTTTCAGCTCCATCGTAGTTTCATAAGACCAACATCATATAGGCAGTTTGTCATTGAATGAAATCTTTGTTATGTGGCACATGACTGTAGATAGATGAGACAGAGACAGAGATAATAAAGACAGAGATAGATGAGGTAGAGGTAGAGATAGAGACAGAGATGGAGAGAGGCAGATAGATATGAATCTAGATCTGGCAGTCTGGCTAAGCTGTCTCCCTAAATCCATGAAATGGAATCATGACCAGGTTCTCAGGGTCACTACTGTCCACCACAGCTAAATCTCCTAGTCCAAACCATGTTTGAAAAAGAGTTTGCAGGATTTCCATCGCATGATGATATTATCCACGGACTCTACTTATTTCTGTCAAGATCATATTATAATTCTGGGTCTTTGCCTTTCTATATAAACTGTAGAATCAGTGCTCAACTTCCACAAAGTAACATGTTAAGATTTTGACTGGAATTATGTTGAGCCCATAAATCACATTCGGAAGAACTAACATTTTAGCAATATTACAGCTTCCTATACATGGAATATATCTCCATTTATTTAAACCTTTGATATCTTTCAACGTTGTTATCATCTACAATGCTTTCTTCCATATACAGAGCCCTTGAAAAAGCAGAATTAACCATATTAACCAATGAAATAGATCTCGAATGGAATAGAAGTTATTTGTATGAAAGTTTTCTATTTCTATTTGTAATGCTATAAACTCACAGAGACCTTGTCAAAAATTGCATAAGGATATTCTCAGTGGAGTACCATTTAACTGTTACTGTTATTTACTTGAATAGGTCCACTACATGATAATGTGAATATGTAGACATTCAGTTTTTTAAAATGATAAATGGTTTTTCACACTTCAAAGAATCACTCCTTCTCTAACGTGAATTGCAAACTACGTTTGGAGCTTTTCTAATATAGTCCATCTGGTGTCAAAAGGTGAGTGGCCAGACAGAAGAGGCAAATTGATAAGCTCTTGCAGCAACATAATCCCAGGGAGCATTTGATGAACTATGATTATGTCAGATTAAGAAAGGTAAATTAGTTATTCCAAATTTAAAAAAAAAAAACTCGTCAAGTTTTTTTCCTAATATCAAAGTTGTCATTTTATAATGTTAAAGTAGTGGATAAAAATATGTTACAATATAGAAAAAATGTTAGGAGGAATTAAAATTAATTGATTATAATTTTAATGATGATGAATCCTCTTCCATGCTGCTGATGTGATCCCTAGCTCCATACAATTTAAATTGATTATATACAGTTCGAACTTTTGAAATATTTACAAATGTTAGATAATGATGACACCAGGAGGTAATGTTGTAAACACAAAGCTCACAAAAGCTAGCCCAAGGCAATTGCTGATTAGGTTAGATCTATGTGATCTGTGGACTTTACTTGAAAATCCCTTACTAAAATGTCTTCACACATGGTTTTGGGCTTTGGGATGAAGCAACTGTTCACCAAAGGAAAGTAGAGATATTAACTGCCATCTGTAACAGGGAATTCAACATTAAATGATACACAGATTGTTATCTATCAACAGTTACATTTACCAGAGTTTTTGACAGTTCTTATAGCAACAGATCCCATCTTTGGTGCTCAAAACAATCTTTTGGGTAAAAGTTCATATGAGCACTTTAAAGGACTGTGTGCTGTTAATCAAGAAATTTTGCTCCAAGCCTCAGGTTTGTCTTTCATTTCAGGGTATTCAGCACAATACAGAAGAGGATGAATCCCATGGGTCTTAAGTCAAAAGTGTGACATGATGGACTTATGTGTGTTTGTGTCCATAAGTAGGAGCAAGTGAGTCTGGGAGTTTAAGAAGGTGTATCCATTTATTGGTAGTTTTATCACTGGTTAAGAAAGCCAATGAATATGGAATGATTTTATCCAGATACCAAACTAAATATTTGATTGTTCTTTCTAACGTCATGATTATATATATGCATTCTCTACTCCAGCTTTCCATTGGTTTGTTTCTGATGTCTGATGAGGACAATTTATCCAATGTAACATTGGAAAGAAAATTCAAATGCTCAAATATTGGTGAGTTTTCTAACCAGGAATTCATCATTCAAGTAATTATACCCACTTAGCTCTCAAGGTTGCTGTTATGAAAATTTCTCATAAATTTCCAACGGCATATAAAAACCTGTTATTTTTGAGCATCTATATTTGCCCAAACACTCTGAAAATCTTTGTATTCATGAACCTATTATTGAAGAAGGTGCTATTTACATTTTACTTAGGACTAAACTGAGAACATACGCTTATAAGTAGTAAAACTCTAAATATAGGCTTGGTAGATTCCATTTCCCATGCTAATGCATTATTCATTTATTCGTCAACAAATATTTATTGAGTTTGGACCATAGGCTTGGTCCTGGAGTTACAGCAGCATCTTTACCTAAGTAGAGCATATATTCTAGAAAGTAACAATGATTGTCTGCCCCTCTCTGTAGATAAAATTTTCTGCACAAGGCTTACCACCTACCAAAATACCAAAAGGAAAGCAGGCACCAACATTCTGGCTTCTGCATCAGGGTTCCATAATCTAGTATTGTGGTCTCAACTCCAGAAAGAGGGAATGGCATACAGTTTCTTTTCTGAGACCCCAAACTCTTTTCTCTCTGTCATTTCCTCTCCTGGCCCAGTCAAACTACCCTGTTGCTGAGATAGGAAAATTGCAGATGATTTTCACCAATGTTTCTTTTGTCTACTTTCTTTGAAAAGCTAAGATTCAAGAACTCATTTTGAAAGCAAAAATCTAAAGTTTATTCTTTGTTCATTAATCTAATCTTGTTTTGTGTGTGTATGTGTGTGTGTGTGTGTGTGTGTGTGTGTGTGTGTGTGTGTGTTCTATGTGTGTGTGTGCCAAGGGACAAATAAAATGAAACATAGAAATGTGTTATAGTGTGTGTAGAAAATATTCTGTGTAAATAACAAAATTTTTTTTCAGTGTATGTGCATGTCTATGTACACTCCATTTTTTTCCCCAAAAAGTTTTGTTATTTAGTATATGGTCTTACCTAAAGAATTGCTGGTATCCTATTTTTTTTTTGTATTATCTTTAAAGAGATACTTTTTGTTTTTTTTTAAAGTTCTTGGCTATGTTTGGAAGTCCACCATTTATACTGAAGGCTAATAACACTGTTGACACCCAAGTATAAACTGAAATTTTAGAGTGAACATTTACATATGTTAATATTTTTAAGTAAATAAAAACATAAATGCATTTTACCAGCAAGGTCTTTGAGGAAGAATATTATCAGAATTATAAAAACCTGCTTAAGAGAATTATTATAACAGTCATGAATGGCAGGGCTAAATTATTTACCATTATAATCATTAAGTTTTCAAATGTAGGATGTTGATTATGCTATATCTTACCAATGATATTTTTCCATTATCTTTAATGCCAGAGGATATTTTCAAATACACATATAAATTTTGTTATATATAGTCTGTTTACTTATTAAAACAATTCAATCACTTTAAGATGGAAGATATCAACTTATTTTAATAATGTCTTGTCAGGTTCTAATGCTAAAACCTAAAGTTTTTTTTTCTGCTCTGTTTTGTCTTTAATGAAAGTTCTATATTGTTTGAGCCTATGGCCTAAAACCAGCAACTCTTTTAAGCTTAGGCTCCTCACTGCGCTATCTGAAAAAGTAAGTGTCTATATTAGATGGCTCTTAAGACTGAAGTTGCAGCATTCAAAACCCTGAGTCTCTTCATAAGTATATATGCTGTAAGAAAATATTAAAAGAGAAAATATATACTGTTTCATTAAACATAGCATAGACTTTAAACCCTCTCTCATTTTTTATAAGTTTAATGCAAACAATGCCAAAGCCAGCCAGCAATGTTTTGCCTCATCCATTTGCCTGTTTTTACCCTGAATTCAAATGATTATTTATGGAAACCAGCACATTGGGATTGGGTATGAGGATCAACAATGAGTGAGATCATGAAAAGATCAGCTTTTAAAAGAAAGACAAACAGATAAACAAACACTGATGAAAGATGCACACCATGAGGGACTAACTCTATTTGAAGGGGGGAAGGGTGGATTTTCTCAGAAGACTTGAACTGGATCTAAAACTTGAACATAATTTTACCCAAAAGAGAAAATGAGTAAGGTTTTTCAGGGCAAGAAACATCAGAAATAAGTGTGTACAGATATCTGAATTGTGTAGGGCATCGTATGGTCTAAGTAGGAAATATTTGGCTGCTGCTACTCCTGAGAAATGCAAGGATCTACCTCATAAAATATGAAATAAGATAAGATTATAGCTCAATTCCGACTGATATGATCACCTTGGTGTTTTATATTAAACTTTCTGCTAGTCTGTTTGTGCATCTCCACAAACTGGCATGCCCCCAACTGTCTCCTGATATTGGCTCAGTGGGAACCTGGCCTGCATTACAGTTGTCTTATCTTCTGATAACACAAGTCTTCGTAGTTTCTGTAGTGGTGCAGTTTGAGTGCTGACTCAGTCCTTAACATGGCTACTGTAGCAGGAGCTCCAGTACCAGGTCCCTCTCACCTGTCTATTGACAGACTCATGGGAGGTTCTGTGGGGCATAGGAGATGGTTCCCCAGTGGCTGAGAGAAAAAGCTAGGGAAGTAAATTATTTCCAAAGCTGGACACCAACTGTTCCTCTCTTTCCTCTACAAAAATGTCATGCTGCTTCTCCCATGAAGAGATGAGGTCTATTTCTCCTCTTGAGTATGAAATCTGCTTAACCTTGGGACTTGCTCTGACCAACTCCAGACCTATGTCTGAGAAACCTGGATGCTTCTACTTCTGATCTCCTGTTAGCCACTTGCTAGGCAAATAAGCTTGGTTTAGACTACGAAAATAAAATCTATGCAGAGAGAGAAAGGTCCAGTAAACCTGCAGCCATTCAGCTACCCCAGTGGAAGTGATAAACATAGAGGCCATCTTGAATGTCCCATTCCCAGCCAAGCTCCCAGCTGAATGCTGCTATGAAAGTGACTCTAGTCAATATCACATGGAACAGGAAAGCCACTGAGCTGCCCCATGAAAGTATAAGGCGTAATAAATTGTTGTGTCCGAAGCCACTAAATTTGGGGGTGGTTACATAGCAATAGATAAACTATAGAGCTTGGCAACTTAACCTAGGAATATGGGGGAATTTATGGCTTGACCAAATAGAGACAGGAAAATACAATATCCCTCAGATAAATTCTTCATTTTGCATTCATACTGATCTGCTTGTAGTGTTGCACACAGATATTTATATTGATTTGACTTCTCACCAGAAAAAAGCATACTCTTTTAAAATTATTTTAAATATTCTAGGATATTTGGTGAATAATTATCATCTTTAAAAATTTAAATACATTAAAGTAATCACTACTGTACACATCGTGTCACTGGGAAGAAAATAAATGTCGGTGTTGGGGAGTAGAAACTTTGCTGCGATAAGATGTTCCCATTACATCTTTAGATTGTTAAAAAACTCTTTTGGTTTTAAGGCAAAAGGCATAGCAGACCAAGTGTTACTTTTCCTTTAATTAAAATGTTTCGAAGAGTGCGAAACATTTTAAAAATACCATTTTCCTTTCAATTGCATGCCAGAAATTTTATACAGTAAAATTAGCAGTTTTCATTAATTTCTAGCAATTCAACTTAAATGTTAAGAATTTTACACATTTTTAGACCTCAAAATTAGAAAATAATGTTTCTCTCTTTAATCATCAAACTCCTTTTAGTAATACTATGTACTTGTGAGAAAAAGTAGAATATGTTTATTAATTTAGATTTTACATAGATGTTCAAAATGTTGAGGTTTAAATAAGTAAAATGATGCGAATAACTTCTCAGGATGTCTATAAGTATGTATCGACTTGAGTTTAATGTTCAGATAATTTTGCTTAATTTCTTCTAATTACAAAAAGAGTTGGACTTTGATAACTCAAAATAGAAAATGTGCCATTATCCAGTCTTAATAAGAGCTGCTTTCTGAATATGTGATGAATCTAAAGAGTATAAACCATACCATTTTAATCTTTGTATTTTCACCCTAATGTCACAGCTACAATCCAGTAGGAATTTAATAAAGGTTTATAGAAAACATGGCTTGTATTGCTTACCAGTCTCCTGAAAGAAGCATTTAACCTCTTACGGTTCAAGCCTACCTAGACCAAATATGCTTTCTTTTAACTTTTACAATAATTAAAAAAAAACTAATATAAAACATCAGAAATTGCAAACTCAAAATTACAAAGTGGCAGACATTGTAAGGTAAATTAAATTATAATTCAAATATGAGGAGTAAAAGGAAGCAAAATGGTTTGTGATCAACAAGATCTAAGCATCTCATTCATTTTATATTGACTTGATAGTGAAAATATATTTAAATATTTCAAGACTGTTAAAAATAATTTTAAAAATTATTTCTTATAAAAGAGCAGAATGTCTTGATTTTTTAGAAGAGTGATTTTCATATATATATGTGGCATTTTTTAATTACTGTGTACTATTCAGCAATTCATGTAATAAACAAAAAATACATGAAAAGTTCTGAATAGAAATACTAGTAAGTACAAATAACAAAAATTGAAAAATTCAGGGGATATTCATATTAAAATAAACCAATTAGTAGCGTTAAGAAACCATAATTAGAGAATAACATCAATATTCTAGGTTAAGAAAAATTTTCTGTCTTCATTGGATATTAGCTCAAGTTTTAGATAAATAATATCATATTTGACTTTAGATTTTGGATAATATTTTAAACAATGTGTTATTTCTTATATTTTATAATTGTAATAAGTGACTATTGAAGACAATTTGGAAAATCTATAAAAGGTCAATGATTATTTAAAAATGGCTGTGTTCTTATTACTCAGTTAGGATTAGGTGTTGGTACAAATGATGACATTTCTTAGAGTTAAACAAGATACAAGTTTATTTCACTCTCATGCAGAAATTTATTTCATGCTGTCAGAGATCTAGGTTCCTTCTCTATTGCTGCTAAGCCACAAATAACTTTGACCTAATTTAATATACATAATTTTTATCATGAAAATTTAACATGGCAAACTTTCTAATCTAACATAGTACTTTTCATAAGTACTTAATACAATATCCTTTAAAACTAATGAATAAATATCTTAAGCATTTCCTACACCTTAAAATATATTTAAATAGAAATTATAAACCTGTTACTATTATATGGCTTACTAAAAATTATACTTATTTTTGGTATAACTTCCTAGGATTACACATATACTCTACTACCAAGAAAAACAAAGTTAGTATTATCTAAAATATGGATACTTAAATCATCAAAGGGCACTATATATTTCTAAAACAGAACAAAACAAAAAACCCCAAAATTTACCTATCCTTAGATATATGTAAAATGACAATAGATTTATATTTTAGTGACCTGCCAGCCAGAGTAAAGTGTAATACATAAAGAAAAGAATTAGGAACTATGGTGATTTCTTGCCCTTTGGTACATGAATGTAGTCAGTAAAATGAAAGCAAAATACTGCATTTAACACTGAAGTAACTGCAATCACTAATCTATGACTCATTCATATAATGTTATTTTACTCTCATTGCTTTCACTCATTACACACTCATATGTCAACTTCTTTTACCTAATGAACTAAAACTAATATCCTGGATATGGTGACTAGAGTAAGCAGAACAATGCCTCCCCTGCAAAAGTTTTCATGTTCCATAGCTCATAACTTGTTAAGATAACACATAGGTGGCAAAAGGGTTTTTTCAGATATGATTAAAATTATGAGATGGGCATATTATCTTGGATTATCAGGGTAAAACCAATCTAATCTCATTACTCTCTAAAAATGGAGGACTTTTCACAACTGTGGTCAGAAAGAGAGATGTGAGGTGAAAGAATCCTCATAAAGATGCAATGTTGCTTACTGTGAACGCAGAATGAGGAGGCCAAAGAATGCAGGTGGCTGCTAGAAACTAGAAAGGCAAAGAAATAGATTCTTCTCTAGAGTCTCTACAAAGAAATGCAGCCCTGTCAATATTTTGATTTTAGTTTAGTGAGATCTGTGTCAGATATCTGACTATACAACTGTAAGATTACATGTTTGTGTTTTAAGCCAGAGTTTGTACTAATTTGTTATAGCAGCAGTGAAAAACTAATACAGCAACTTCCACAGCACCAATTCAATGGTTTAG
>JAQQSQ010000754.1:0-13845 GCA_028627145.1 Eidolon dupreanum
GGCCATGAGCAGCACGGGGCCCCCTTCTGTCCCCCACCTCCTGAAGTTGCGAAGGGAAGATTCTGAAGCCAGAAAGAGGCAAAGGAGGCCAAGGGGTGGGAGCCAGGAGACCCGCGTGCTGTGTGACCTCAGTCGAGTGACCGCCTCTCTCTGGGCCTGTTCCCGCCACACCCCCAGACAGACTCGTGGGCTGTGGCCTGTGTCCCGCTGAGCCTCTTTCTCCACACCTTCCCAGGGTGGCACTCACCGGCTTGAGGGGGTCGGACAGGGGCACCACGGAGAGGAAGTCTGCCACAAACTGGGCACAGCTGTCCCAGTTGTAGAGCTCGGGGTAGGGCATCAGTGTGGGCCGGATGGTCGTGCTCACGAACTTCTACGAGGGGAGAGACCGAAGGCCTGGGGGCGGGGTGGTAATCCACCTGGGAGGGGAGCCCAGCACTCCCAGGGAGCCGGTGACCTCAGGGTCGGGGGGACACTCTCTGGCCTTCAGGCTCCTCCTCGGTACCTTGGCAGCTGGAGGAAGGGATCCCTCGGAGCCCTTCCAGCCCAGATCCAGAATAAGCGTGTGCTGGTGAGAATCAGGGCCCGCCTGTCATCACCACTGCCCCACTGAGTACCGCCCGATCTGACGGCACCTCCCGGATCCCAGCAACGCCGTGAGGCGGCTCCCATCGACAGGAGGAAACGGAGGCTCCGAGCGGTGAGCTGACTGGCTCAGGTCCACAGTCGGCAGCAGAGTTGGGTCTGTCTGGCTCTAGGCCACCACCCAGGGTGGGGACCTAGTGCTACTAGGGACCTCGAGGGGCTGCTCTACCACCCAGGGCCTGTGGGCCAGGCCTTCCAGTCTCCCGGGAATGGGTCGCGCACGGCCCCGCGTGAGGGGCAGCCCCGGTGCAGCCCCTGCTGCAGGCGAAACGCGGGGCTGGGGCGACCAGATATGGGAAACGGGGAGTCGGGACTACAGGGGAGTCTCCGAGCTTCAAATGCTGGCAGCTAATGTGTGTTTGTTAAAAATCACCATGCGGGCCAAGTAAAACAGTCTGGGAGTCCCTGCCAGCCTGTGAGCTGCCACCATACAGCCTTGGGATTCATCCTATGCCATTTCGTCTACAGATGGGGAAACTCAGTCCCTGAGAGACTCAGGGACGTGCCCTGGGTCATGGGGCTGGCCGGAAGGAGTCCAGTGCTCAGGTCTGGGGGCCCACCCTGGTCATTTTGTCTTATCTCTTTGCCCTTCCCTCGACTGGGCCGGACTCTGAGGCTGGAGCCTGCCCCCTGGGTGGAGGCATAAGGATCTCCAGGCCACCACAGCCCAGCGGTGATCCACAGCGAGCCTGTCGACATTTGAGTTTATGCTGCTCCCAGGCTATGAGCTCTGGCCCATGAGCTCTGGCCATACTTGGGCCCACCTCCCTCCTCCCTCTGCTGCCGAGCCCCAGGCCCTGCCCGCCACAGCCCAGCCTTACAGGCACTTCACATTCGTTCAGGGGGTGCAGGAAGAGGGGCACGCGGTCCGGGCACAGATGGCTGTACTGGCGGGAGAAGTTGTCTGCCACCTGCAGCAGCTGTTCCTCCTTGAGCGTGTTGCTTTGGTAGGAAAGGGGCAGCTTGGAGATGTCAATAGTGTCCTCGGTAATGTCCCTGTGCCCGCAAGAAGGGTGGCATTAACTAGTCCGCGTGAGGCTAGGCCTGGCACACAGGGGAACCCTTGATCTACCCTAGCTGCCATGGGCTCTATCTCTTCCTTATTTAATCCTTACAATCACCCGGGAGGGAAGTCCCGTTATTAGCCCCTGTACTTTTAAACGGATGAGGGAACCGAGGCACAGAGAGGTTGAGTACCTAACTTGCCCAGGGTCACACAGCGAGCGAGGGGGCAGAGTGGGAACTTGGTCCAGGCATTCCGAAAGCAGAGAGCCCTCACTCTGAACCGCCTCCCTCTATGTCCTGGTCCTGCATCCCAGCCCAGGTGCCACCATCCTGCCCGGCTCCTCCTCCTTTGCCCAGCCCTGCTCTGACCCTCGCCAGGGCAGCGGGGTCCGAAGCCCCCACCCGGACACTCACGAGGCCCTCCGCGGGGCGGCGACCTCGATCTCCGACACCTTCTTCTCCAGGTCTCTGAGCATCTCCTGCGTCATGAAGGTTTCCTCCTTCCGCACCTCCGGCGGCCTCGTCGTCTTCTCGCCCCTCTCGGCCCGCTCGGCCGCCTCCTCCCGCTCAGCTGCCTCCTCCTCCTCTACTTTCTCCTTCAGGACCTCCATTCTCGTGCGTCTCTGACTGTCTAGAGTTGGAGTCTCTGCGGAAAAGACAGACGCATGCAGAATGGCCAACTTCAGACCGGGAACAGGCGACCCAAACCACCTGTGTCCCTGAGCAGTGGGTTTAGGTGGGTTGGATCACAGAGGGGAGAATTAAGTCCCTCTTAAACCTTCTTTCCACGGAGAAGAAAGTCTCTGCTTGGGGCTAGCATGTCTACGACACCTTTCTAATATTTGCAAATCTTTTAAAACAAAGACAAGCCAGCCAAAGTTGAGAGCCATTGTCAGGGTGGGGGTAGGATGAAGTAGGAGGGGGTTAGCCCAAACGTACTGACATTGCTTGGCTTTTCATATATTTATTCTGACAGTTACCTTCTCTCTATGACAATGATGCTAATGCTGAAAGGACTGCTGTAGTATTATAAAACTTCCTACTTAAATATATTTATTAAATCTAATAAGCGAATTGGTTTAAAGAAAATTATTCATAACAGTAAGGTGATGACATGGAATATGACAACAACAAAAAGAAAGGTAACATCACCAAACATGGAACCGAGGCACAGAGGCAGCAAAGGCAGGGCTGCCACCAAGGCCCCTTGTCAAGAGGTAGGGGTATAGAGGGTGACAAAGCCCGTACTCTCCTGGACAAGTTCTGTGTCAGCCTATAGAGTGTCATTTGGGAGCTGCATGTGCTTGCGTGCCCGAGGCAAGGCCGTGTCGTGGTCACAGAGCAAAGCCTCACTGAGGCAGACCACTAGTTTCCTACTCAAAGAGCCATTCCCCGCTTCCATACAACGGAGCCCCAATTTATTGGGGGCGGCAATATGTCTGGTTTGAAATGTCTGGCTTCGCAGCCTCCCTTGCAGCTAGAGTCAGCCCTAGGATGGAAACCCAGTTCTGGTCATGGAGAAATGGGTCGAAGTTGCTGCACGTTGAAGGGCAGGGGCTAGCTGGCACAGACCTTTTGCCCTTCTCCTTTTCCTGCTTGGGACAGGGACAGAAAGCAGGAGCCAGTGCATGATCACAAGGTGACCATACATGAGGACCAAAGCTGCCACTAAAGACGACAGATTGAAGAGACAGGGGCAGCCATGATCCCATGAATGCCGTGGAGGCCTTCAGTGCCACCTCCAGACTCCCCGTGGAGTGAGGAAACTGAGCCTCTGCTCGTTTAAGCTGGTTCCTGTTACCCCATCCCAGCCTCCCCCTGCCTCCCGCCCAGCTCACGTCTCTCCATTGTCCCACCTCGAGTATCTATTTTCTTTGCAACAAACAAGGAAAAGGTACTGAGAGGAGGAAACTGACCTAATGCACAGGATTTGGTGAGGGGCGTAGTAAGGAATGGGAAGAAAGGAGCAGGTTCTCCTCAGATTTGTCATCACCCCCTGGGGCGGAGGCAGGACTGAGAGGGCAAAAGGAACCAGGAGGTAAATGCCGGGCCCCACCTCCCCATTCCAACTGCTACCTGGGCCTCTCGGAGAGGCGAGTCACTGACCACCAGCCTGGCTCAGGGGAAGACTTGCCTCTACCAGCAAGTCTTGGGCCACTCCCTGCCCCTTCCTGGGCCTCAGTTTCCCCTTCTGCAATATGAAAGGAGGGACAGATGTTTTCTGTCTAATGCCGATGTTCTGTGGGACTCAGGCAGGGCTGGACACATCGGTCACTTTACTGGAGGTCAGCCTGTCCAAGTCTCAGGGAGTCAATGTCACAGCTGAGGTCTTGTGCCCAGCAGGCCCATTCAGGACCCAGGTCCCTAAAGGTGAACCTCCGCTGAGCCCACCAGCCAAGCAACAGAACCCAGTGATCGGATCCATTTGTCCGCTTCTTGGGCACAGACAGGACAAGCTCAGGGAGGGCAATAATAACCATTAAAGGCGTTTCCTGTTTACTAAACACCTACTGCGTCCCAGGCACTGTGCTAACGAGGGTTTTTACAGAGATAATCTCATTTATCCTCCAATGATTCTGTGAGGCAGACGTTATTATGTCACGCACTTTGTAGATTAAAAAATTGAGGCCTAGAGCAAGGGGAAACTGCCTAAGGTCACAGAGCTAATACGTAGTTGATCTGGGGTTTGTAACCCGTACACTTAAGGGCCTGATGAGATGGGGAAGTCCCAGAAGGATGGTGGCAGGTGGTGGTGGGGGAATTGGGGAATAAGGAAAGAAGCAGGAGAGGGAGAAGGTCAAGTTGGGCAGCAGGGGGTTACAGCTGGGGCAGACACTGAGATGGGCTCTGAGCCCAAGGTCACAGAACATGGTCATCGGAGACAGAGCTGGGCCAGAACCGTAATATTTTGTTCTCTTCATCGGGCTGCCTGGTCTGCCATAGTGCAGTCTGGGGACAACAGTCCCACCTCAAAGTTTTCCGGACCCTGCCAAGAGGCCCAGAAGTCCCCCCACACCACAGACCATTTTCTGTGGAGCAACCTCTTGCACACACACGCATACACACACACACACACACACACACACACACACACATACACACACTCACACACGATCAGGGCTGAAAGCCCTCAGGCAAAAGAAGACCCCTTACTACCAGCACCCTCCTCCTCCCCCTACCAGGCAGGGTCCAGCCACCCCCAGTCCCCTACACCTTTCTCACCCCTCTGAGGACAGCTTGTACCATCTGTTACCCTGTCTCCATGGTAATGGCTTTCGGAAGCTGAGGGCCTGTCCAGGGAGAGGAGGCTTCTGGGAAATGTAGTCTTCTGTCGGGTCTGGGCAGGCAAGACCCACTGCAGCAGTGATGGCTGAAGGCAGCTTGTGCCAGCTTGCAAGAGCTGCTTGCTAAAATTTTAGGAATGTTTGTGAGCCAGCTGACAAACACAGCCATTACTAAAAATTAAATTATAAAGACATATAAGTAAATAGATTATATTAAAAACAAAGGCAGCAAATACCCCAAATGAGTTTCTTCCTATTTTATTACATTTTACTATTATCTAAGCTCTTGAGGTTGTGTATGCCTATTGTATCTGTATAATTAAGAATATCATATAATGGTGAACTACTCTGCATCTTTTCCCAACTTTCATTCAGTGTTGTCACATTGATAAAAATTGGCTTAAAATTGGCTGTGAGATTACTTATACTAGAGAAACTGGCAAATGCTACAGACCAGGGCTTTTAGTCTCACTGAGCCAGTTGTTAAACATTTACCAGGACTCATTGCCCCTCCCCCACACATGGTCATCGTGGCCTTTATTGGGTTAGATGGGAACCAGCGTGATCTTGGCATGGCTGCCTGTCACGGCAGAGAGAGCCAGGCTGCCTGAGCCCTGGGTCCTAGTCCAGGCTGGGCCGCTGGTTTAGTATATAACTCACAGGACAGAGAAAACTTACCCATAAGGTTAGTGGCCTATGGAAGTACTTCATTTTAATTTTTTTGAAATTCAGAAGAAAAAAATGAATAGACTGATAATGAATATACAATAATTATGAGTCCACCCTGTGTTATATTTATCTTGGTACCAATGTAGTCATAAAATATAATTTTCACTGTTTTGTTTTTGAAAGAAAAGGCCCACAAAAGTCATAATTCGGCCCTATGGAGTTTCAGGGGTGGGCCTCTGGGGTAATAATGCAGATGTCCTCATAAGCTTACATAGTTGCTGTTACTGATTAAAGCACAGAAATCACCTAATGCTCAATAATAAAGAGTGATGCTTTTTCTTCTGGTTGGAATATTATGTAGTCATGAAAAATAATGTGAAGGATAAATTAGACTGAAGGAAAGCTCACGAGACAGCGTGAGACCATCAGTCCTGGTGCATGTCCTGAGATTAGCTCTGTGGGGAATTCGCGGGGTGTCGAGGGGATGCAGGATGGGAAGAGGAAAAGAAAGGCACGTGCTGTGTTAGGCTGGTGGAACAGAACATAGGCTTCATCTCCCCTTTTCCCCGTGTACCATCTCATTTCTTCTGTATATTTATTTATTCCCTTTACCCCTATACCACTCCCATTTTCTGCCCCCTAAAGGCAACCATTCTAGTGTGCATTTTTTCCCCCAAAATGAGCATTGTTTTGCATGCTGCTGTTTTTAATTTGTGTAAATGATATTGTGTTCATATCTCTTATTTCTTTTATTTTCACCAAGAACCATATTTTTAAGGTCCATCCATGCTGCTGTGTGTCCATGGCATGGATCTACACTAATTACCTCTACGACATCCTGCTTTGCCACCAACTCCCTTCCATCACAGATAATGCCATACATGTTATCAGTCACATCGTTTTTAGACCTGTAAGAGTGTTCCTTTGGGATAAGTAACTAGGAGCAGGATTGCTGGGCCAGCAGCAGCACCCCATTTTCCTCCAGGCAGTAAAAACTACCCTCTCCCCACCTTCTGCAATGCGTGTGGGAGCCTAAATGCTTATCCTGCAACAGTTGATACTACCTAGCTTCCTAATGTTTGCCAGTTTCCTATATCTCTATTAAACATAAATCTGATCACTAAGGACTTTAAATGTGTCTTCATCTGCTAGCGTGTTAGTTTTAGATGTTTCCTTCTCTGAATTTGTCTTTGAAAGCCTCAGTCCATTTCTCTCTATCAGGGACGTGTCCTTGTTTTGGGTTGTAGAACTCTCAGATGTTAGTCCTCACTTTCTGATGTTGCAAATACCTTCCCGCTTTCTGTCAGGCGTCTGTTAACATTGCCCGGGGTGTCCTTCATTAAACAGAAAATCTTAATTTTAATGTAATTAAATTTGCCAGGTTTTGTCTGATGTTTCGTGCCTATGAATTTTTGCTTGAGAAATCCTTCCTTGCCCTTAGGTCACAAAATATTTTAACTACATTGACTTTATAGCTTTGGCATCCCATTTAGACGTTTAATCTGCCTGGAGCTCATCTCTGTATGAGGGGTTAGGTAGGGATTCTGTTTTATTTTTCTCCATATAATGAGCCAATTTTCCAACACCATCTTCAGACCATCCACCCCTGCGTGGTGATGCCACTCTTGTTGTATATTAAGCCCCCCAAATGTACATGGGTCTGCTGTTGAGTCCTCTATTCTGTTCCACGAGTCTTCATGCCTATCCCTGCACAGATCCCATGTTGGACTTACCACTATGGGCTTGTAAAAACCTCTTATATACAAGTCAAGTCTTCCTCCTATGCCCTCTTTCAACTTCTGGAGGCCTATACGCCTCCATATAAATTTCAGAATAATTTTTTGAAAGTGTTTAAAAAACCATTTAGAATCTTTATTGAAACTGTATTATCTTCATAGATGGATTTGTGAAGAATTTTTATCTTTTGATACTAAGTTATCTATCTGGGAGCACAGGGCAAGTAAATCATTTTACTTTCCTGTTTATTTCTTATATTGTAATGAAAAAAATACTAGGAATGAAGAAATTGGGGCAGAACAGAGAGAACCGGGGAGCTATGGCAACGTGCCTATGGGAGCCCAGGAGCCCAGGGTCTGATAAGGTGATGGCAAGGCAAAGCTCTGGCTCAGTCACATTCCCTCTGGGCCAGGTGGGCCACGTGCACTAGGCGCCATCAGCCACTTTCCCATTTAAGCTTTCACCAGCCCTGGGGGGCAGCTACTGCCATCCCCACTCCACAGGTTCAGCAGGTGAGGAACTGGTCCAAGGCAAGTAGCAGAGATGGAATCTGGACCACAGTTTGTGCTCATACCCATGGAGCTGTCCACCCCCTGTGTTGCTCTTCTGACAGTTTGGTGACAGGGCAGTCCTGTCCATACATGCTGGGCCTCGGGGTATGTTTATACCATGTTTTTACTATGGCTCCACCCTGGCACATGTTCGGCTTGGCACTTGGAGCTGCTTTTGCAGAGATCCTAGGCAATGAGGGGCCCCAGCCTCTCTGCCCCTGCCTGGCCCTGGGGTGGAGAACCAGCAGAAAAATTGCACAACCCCATTGTTAACTATACCCCCATCTGCCTTCTCCATCTGCACCAGGAAACCCAGCCCATTTGGGGCTTGTGGCTTGTTGGTCCCCCATCCCCCTGAGCATGTCTGGGAAAGCTGCAGCCCAGGATTTGGTGGTGGTGGTCGGGGGGTTGGAACAAGGTAATAATTCTTGAACCCAGGGAATGCCCGGAAGGAGGCATCAGCAACCGAGGGAGGCCCCAGCCCTGGCATCAGCCCAGCTCGCATAGTGGCTTCATGTGGCTGCTGGGCCTCTTGGGGCTTCACGCCTCATCCCTACGCAGGGCTAGTCTGCTTGGCAGAGCTGCAGAAGGGATCCGGCAGGGAGCTTTAACCTTCAACTTCTCCTAGTTTACGTACAGGTTGCATAGGGTCATGCTATACACGAGGCTCCATCTGGGTTTTCTTCAAGCCAAGGAAGTCTTGGGGAGCTAACGTGAGGAAGAGATGTCTGTGAAGATAAGCCTCAGACCCACCAAGTGTGTGCACAAACTCTGATAATGTGCATTGCTCCACTGATGTGATGTCCACACCCTAGGGTTTCCCTTCTGGGAACACAGCAGCTTGCATAAGACAAGGGACCCTGCCTTCCTGTCTGGTCCAGTCCATGTCAGGACTTGGCATCTGGGAGGAGGCTAGCAGCCCAGAGGCTGTGGGGAGGGTCTAATGATAAGAACTTCTCACCTGTAGGAGGTGCTTGACCATCCCCAAAGCCCACTGGAGAGGGTGGGGGTTAGGTAGGTGGTGAGACTTCCCCGATGGTTAGTAAGTAAAGGCTAGAGTGGGGACACAAATGTGTGCGGTGAGGCTCGGGGAGGGGGACAGTTCCCAGTGCTCTGCCCTCCTGGTTGGGGCAGGCAGGGGTGGGGGTGGGGGTGGGTAAGGGAGCTGCTGTCTGTCTGCTTCTGTTCCTTCCTGTCTGTTTTTTTCTTTGTGTCAGTTCGTTAATTCTCCCTATCTCTCTCCATCTCTCTATCTCTGGCTCTCTTCCTCTATTTCTGTTATCTCTGCTTCTTTTTGTTTTCCACAAAGGAAGCCAGTACATGGTTGTAACATGGAGATTCAGCCATGGGAAGTGACATACCCAAGCTGGGTCTGGCCTGAGACACTCCCCTGGTTCAGGGCCCTGTCAAACTAGTGCCAAATTCACACACCCACCTATTCAGCCAGCAAATATTTATTCAGTGCCTGAAATGTGCCAGGGCTGGCTGATAGTGAGGCCGTCAAAGTGCCCACTCTGCAGGAGCATGGCTGCCAGGTGGGGGGAAGTCCTCCCTCTCTCAGCTCATCCCAGACCCCTCCCTCCGTGGTACAGAGCCCTGGATCTCCCCTGCCCTGTGACAGCAGATGAGAGTTTGGGCCACCCACAGAGCAGTCGGAGTGGGGACTGGGGGTTTTCACGCCACGGAGTAAGCAGCATTCTCTGAATTTCAGTGTCCCAGTCACCCAGAGGGGTGGCAGCCCCCTGAATGGTGGTGACTCTTCTGTGAAAATAGGCCCTGATGGGACTGGCTGTGACGGGGGCAGCCTGGCTGGGAGGGCCAACATCCCCAAGGCCAACTTCTAGTTCACAGCTGCCCCCCGTGCCTGAGGGGATGACATCCTGAATGCCCCTCACAGGGCGGAGTCGTGGGAGGGCAGTGACAAGAGGGAGGAAAGGGAGAGGCTGGGAGATCCTTTGAGAGACTGTGCCAACAACAGACTTCCCTGCTCAGGCTCAGGTCCTTCCCGAGACCGGAGGCGGGCAATGGCAGAGATGGGCTGCTTTGTTATGAAGGCAGGGGGTGGGCGTGGCACAGGGGCGATGGTGTCTCTGTGCTGGCAGGGACCTCGGGATTATAGGAACCGCAGACTCCTGCAGTCCTGGATTTATGGACTCTCAGACCATAGATGCATCTGCATGGGACCTTTGAGGTCATGTGGTCCAACCTGGTCCCCATCCCCTCCCTCCCCAGCCCCATGTACAGACACGGAAACTGAGGCTCAGAGGGAAGCAGGGAGCTGTCCAAGGTCGCACAGCAAGTCTGAGCTGAGTCCAGGTTGCAAGGCCAGCCCCCTATTCATGTGACATCGTATGGGAAAGTTCAACTTGGGCAGGACCAGAAGAGGAGGACACGGCGCTCTGCATGGGGAAGTAGAGCATGATGAACCAGCAGAAGATGAAGACACCTGTGAGGAGGATAGGGCGTCGGTGAGCCCGGGGGTCGGCCAGCCTTCCCGCATGGGGTTCTGGCCTGGGTGGAACCGCATCTTGCAAACCACTCCCCCCACCCCTCCCACCCCTCCCCTGGTGCAGACAGGGCAGCCTGCCACCCCCCTGGCCTAGGAACCTCACCTTGCAGGGAGTTGAACAGTGCGAAGATGTAGACGGTCGACAGGTGCAGGGGCGTGAGGATGGCCAGTCCCCAGGTCATGCCCACCAGGCTGGAGAGGCCCAGCACGGTGAGGGCCCCCTTCCAGTCCTGCCGCTGCTTCTTGCCTGCTGTGGCACTCGACAGAGTGAAGATCTTCCAGGCCACCAGGCCCAGGACCACGGTGCTGAAGAGGAAGGTGATGAGGAAGTAGCCGTGGACGGTGACATAGAGAGCAGTTTCCTTCTGGAACCAGCACCTGGGGCAGGTGAACGGCCATTGGGACTGGGACAAGTGCCAGCAAGCGCCCGGCAGCCTCCCCCGACTGACCTCCAATGACCAAGAAGATAGATGCTTTTCCCGTCTCCAGCCATTGATCCCCCACTCTCCAGTCTGCCGTTTCTTTAGACCAATGGATAAGAAAGGGCCAATTTGGCATCAAAGACATGTTGCCTTTGCTCCACATTATGTTGTAAAAAAATTGAATTAACAGCCATCCTTTAAAAAGCAGCTTTGGCATAAGCATCCAGATTTCTGCTTCTTTTATAAAACCATACACTTGGCAGCTCTCAAGCAATGGTAATCAGCTGCCCATTAAGTGGGTGTGTGACTGCCAGTCTACTGCGGTCCCCACCTGGGCCACCTCATGCACTTATGTTACTGACAGGACCCCTGTGGCCCCTGCATTTGAGGCCCTGGGGGCAGGACCAAGGCCCCACCGGCCCCTCTTAGCACAGAGCCATGGGTTCGAGGCGGGCACGCTGGGAGAGGCTCGGCTCTGCCCCACTGCTCCCTGAACTGCAGGGGTGAAGGGCCTCAAAGAACATGTCAGTCAGATGGAGAGACCGAGGCCCTGGGAGAGGATGGGCTCGCCCAAAGTCACACCGCAACGCAGAGGCACAGCCTCGATGGAATCAGCGCTGCTGGCCGGGCAGGTTGTGCCCTGCACAAGGACACCTGGCTGAGGGGACAGGTGAGGGCTGAAATCCAGCTCACCTCCCACTCATCAGGCTGAGCCCCTGGCATGGCAGATTGGGAGTTGGCGGGGGGAGAATACCTTTGAAAATTTGTCCAAAAGGGCCATGGGGGCTGGTGGTGGCCCAGGCTCGAGCAAGGCATCCTGCCTTCTGGTCCAGTTCTCTCTCTTCCTTCTCGGGACCCCTTGCTCATTGTGCTTCCTCTCTGCAGACCTCAGTTTACCCCTCCAGTCCCTGAGCTAGCTGGATCTGAGGGTCCTTTGGTTTGACTTACTTGGTCTCTCCTCCCAGAATTCCTCTCTCTCCTCACCTCCCTCTGGCCCTGGTATGGGCAGGCAGGGACCTGGCCTCACCCCTACTCCCACAGCCACCACTCACAGCTCCAGCGAGGTTCTGTTTTCCTTGTCACGGATGGTGTAGTGGCCATAGCTGTTGGCAGCCCCAGTGCCGATGACCATTAGGGCTGGCAGGCCTGGGCAAGGAGGAGAGGCATGGCATTGCTGGGGCCCCCCTGGCATGTCCTCTTCCAACGCCCCATCCAACTGCCCATCCCTCAAGCCCTGAGCTTATCTGAGAGATGGAACTGCCTCTCTCTTTTAGGCTGTTTCCCTCCCTGCCCCTTCCAGGACCAGCCATGTCTCCCCTGCCTGTCTGGGCAACACCTACCCCAGCCCACAAGGCTCAGCTTCAGGAAGTAGTGACTGAAGTAGGTGTTAAAGACCCTGATGACAAGTAGGTAGAGGTGGAAGGCTTCCAGGACCATCCAGGTGAACACACAGAGCAGAAAGTAGTGGAAGATGGCCCCCTGGGCCCAACAGATGGCACGGGCCTCCTTTGAGTCGTGCCCCATATTGATGAAGAAAGTTAGATTCAGGAGAAACAAGCTAATGCTCAGGGCTACGTGGATCTTGGGAGAGTCTTCTGACTTCAACCTCTGCCAGTAGAATCTGAGGAGAGAAGGGCGAGTGAGAGGCTTCAAGAGGCCACAGCATCCCTGGGGCACTCAGGCCTCTCCATCTCACCTCGTCTGTTCCGCCCGACAGCGGCCGGTGGGAGCGCCTTCGGGTGCAGCTCCAGGAGCCCTCTCCCGGCCTCTCAGATCCTGCTGGCCTCGTTCATAGATTTGATGCTTTAGCCAAACTGTGTAACTGGCAATTCCCTGAATGCATTCTGCTCTCCCAGACTTTGCCATGCTCTTCCCTCCACTCTCAATGCCTTTCCCTACTCTGCCTTCTAAACTCTCCTTGGTCATTTTCTTCTGGGGAGGCTGTCTCTGAATACCCCTATCCTCGGCTGATTTGTGTTTCCCAGCTCCACAGTGTAACTGTTTACCTTCTACTTGTCACTGTCGCCCCACGCCGCGACCTCAGGCCTAGCACAGTAGGCAAGAAGAGGGCCTAGATGCCCTGGCTGGGTGAGCGGACTGACTGAGTGTGGGCGCATGAGGCATAGGATGGAGTAGGGAGAGTGAGGTCCAGAGATGGACAGGGACTCTCCAGAGTCCCAGAGCAGAGCAGGGACTCCAGGCTCCCAGCCCAGTGCTCCTTCCCAGGGCTCACCTCCCTCTCAGTGTAGCTCCCACTCTGAATTCTCAGCAAATTAGATCTCAGAGGGCTTTCATTTGAGGGATGGCAGCCCAGGGCTGCCTGGAGAAGGCTTGAGGGATAATGTCTACCTCACCCGAGATGTCAAGCACCACCCTTGGGAGATGGTGGCAATTCCTCCTGGAGCTCCGAGCCAGCTCACGGGGCCCAGCAGTGCAGCCAGCTGGCAAGTCACACTCACCTTGTTGGTGGTGGGGGTGGTGTCGTAGGCCAGGGTTTGGGGGATGGCTACAGGCATGGCACCATGTACACCCATGGCTAGGTCTGAGATAGAGTGGGTGGGGCCAGTGGAGGCTGTAGCCCAAAGCCAAATGGTGACAGAAGCAAAGAGTCATGTGGAGAAGAGCAGCCAGAGGGCCCTGGACTGGGAGTCAGGAGACCCCAGCCCTGCTCCAAGACACTCACAGGTCAGAAAACACTTATGGGGCTGCTCACACAGGCTCCTCCAAGCTGATGGTTCCTGTGGGTCTCTCAGCCATGGCCTAGGCCCGGGAGGGCCTGGGCATAGGCTACTGGGGTGTCTGCTGTTTCTGCCTGTCCTGTACCCACTCCTCTTTCTTCCGGAAACAGCCCCAGGTGCACCCTTCCCTACCCTCAGCCACAAAGTTCGAATGTGTTTGGCCATTGGTTAGCTCAAATCTAAGAGCAGGCACGTGACATGGCCTGGCCAATCAGTGTGATTCATCCCGTGACCACAGCAACCCGTGCAGTCATGGGCACATGGTCCAAGTTGGACCAGCAAAAC
>JAQQSQ010000755.1:0-13840 GCA_028627145.1 Eidolon dupreanum
GTCCCCCTGCTTTAGGCCAGAAGAGCCCAGCAGCTGGGCAGGGGACGAGCCTAGGCGGGGTCTTCTGGACACACACAGCCAAGGTGACCCTTCCTGGCCGTGGACCAGGGGACGCACAGTCCCGGGAGCAGAGCTGTGCAGCGAGGGCGGCTCCAGGCCGGGCCGCCGCGGGCTGGCCGCTCCTCCGGCGCCCCGCCCGGAACACCGCGCGATAATGGGCTGGCCGGAAGCCTTCCCGGCCATCGCGGCGCGGCCTCCGGTCCGCACGCCGCGTGACGGCGCCCTGACGGGACCGAGCCGGGCTGAGCTAATCGAAGCTGAAAAGGCGGAATCAGCATGCGTCACACCCTTTGCCGCCCTCATCAATCCCGCTAACTGGGTTTGAGCTGCGAGCGCTCGGAAGGGAAATTAACACACAGGACACCTGAGGCCTGACGGGCACAGGGCCCCCGGCGGGCGCCGGGCAGGGCAGCCGCGGGGTGACGGGCGCAGGGCCCCCGGCGGGCGCCGGGCCGGTATCTTCAGGGCCACGAGCCGCCAGCCGCCCACCAGCCGCGGCCTGGGGGGCACCAACTGTCCCCCCCATCAATTCAATTACCTGGGCTGATCCATATTCAGGCCGCAGCGGAGGGGAGGGCGGGGCGGCAGAGGCCCCAGCATTCACCCAATAATACGTTTCATTTGGAGTCGGTTTGAAAACAATCCCCCGCCACAGTTGTCCCTGTCAGATCACATTATTCGCAAATGAAGTTCACAAAGTATCAATTCAATTGCAATGAGGCGCCTCGCGGCGTGGCGTGGGGGCTGGGCGGGCATCGGAGGTAATCACGGGCGAGCCCACCGTGGCACTTTCCATTTCACCCCTTTCGTGCACATCTGTTCCTGGATAATCCCATTTTCCACACTTCCAAATCACCGAAGTCGCCGCAGGGCTGCGGCGGGGCCGTGTGTCTGGGAGCGGGGCCGCCGCCGGGCAGCCTCTGACCCCCCGCGGCCACCCCCGCGGGGCCCAGCGGGCAGGGGCGCCCCGGTCAGGCTGGCCGAGGCTCTGAGCGTCCACGTGTCAGGTCAGGCTCTGCCCCCTTCACAGCCCGGGTGTCCCCGTGCGTCTGGCAGGCCAGGCCACCTCCGCCCTGGTATGTCCGGCCGCTTACCAGGCCTCCAGGGGCCAGGCTGGGGCTCACAAGGACCGCTGGCCCCCAACAAGCCCTGGGAGGCTGTGGAGGGGCTGATATCGGAGCCTGTGCAGGACTCAGGACCAAGGTGTCAAGCGCTGGGGGCGGGAGGGGGTGGCCAGGGCCGGGCTGGCATGCCCTCACTGCGGCAGCCGCGGGGCGGCTCTGAGCCTGGCCTCAGGGGCGTGATGCCACATGGGGCCACCCGGGGATTCAGGCTGGAGGCCAGGGACTCGCGGGACAGGAAGGAGAGGTGCTGACGCCTTCCGGGGTGAGCTCCCTGTGCTGTGCTGGGGAGAATGCTCCCGGCCCGGGGGCGCCAGCCGCTAGCCACCCACAAGAGTCCTACGGGGCGCGGAAGCGTGCGGAGTGGGGGTGTGCAGGCCACGGTCTGTGCCATCCCCGTGTGAGCAACCCCGGCAGGACCCCACACGCTCGTCCGGACAATGCTACGGCTGAGTGGCGTGGGGGCGGCAGAGGCCGCTGGGTACACCGGCCTGGCTCCCAAGGTCACCGGCGAACACCTCAGGTGACGCTCTGGCCTTGGCCTGGGGGCCCCAGTGGCTCCCCCAGCCTCCTCTCTTGGCCTCTTCCCTGGGTTCTCCCGGGTCACTGCGTCCTGCAGGGTGGGCGTGACCGGTGTCTCGGGGGGCCTGGGCCGGGCGCTGCCCCCACCAGCCGCCCTGGCCGGATCGCAGCTGGCACTCAGCTCTCTCGAGGTGTTGATCCCGGGGCCGGGGTACACGGTAAAACAAGGGATCACACGGGGGTCCTGGTGCAGCCGCAGCAACGCAGAGCGAGGTCTGACAGTTTCGTTCACCACTGAAAAATCGCCAGCCGGGCCGCAGGGCTCCGGCAGACCCCACGGGGAAGGCCGGGGGCCCCGGAGCCCGCCTCCCGAGAGCGGAAGGGCAGCGCCCCAGGCTCAGTGTCTGTGGTTGTCATTCTCGGGATGAGAGGCGTCTCTTCAGACCGGAGGTGCTCACTCAGAAGCCACTGCGAGCCAGCCACACGCGTGGGGCGGGCCTGGGGTGAGGGCAGGCTCCACGCACACACACGAGCGCAACACACCCCTCTGCTCACACAGCTACACCCTGGCACAGGCATGCAAAGGAGACACACGGGGACTCACCCAGACGTGCACGGGCGGACGCATGAGCCACTCGCACGCGAACACACACGGACGTGTAGAGTGTGCACACACAAGCACACACACGGACACACAAGCACACACAAACATGCACATGTGAACCACTCCACGCGACACGTGCATGAACGTCTAGAGTGTGTACACATAAGCAAACTTGTGCACACATGTGCGCGCACACACACGCACACACGTACACCAAAGAACTGCTCACATGTGAACACACAGGCGTGTAGAGCATGCACATGTGCACATTCATGAACCACTCACACGTGAACACGTGTGTACGTGCACACAAACACACATATGTGCGCGCATGCACACATGCACAATGCTCAGGCACGCACACTCGCACACACATGCGCACATGCACAATGCTCATACACACACTCGCACACATGCACACACATGCACAACGCTCACACACTCGCACACATGCACACACAAGCGCACACAAGTGCACACATGCACAATGCTCGTGCACGCACACATGCACGCACGCTCACATGCGCACTCACGCTGCCCGAGCCTCACCTCTCCGTCCTCCCCGACAGGGGACTCCTTGCCCATGCACTGACACACACATGTCTGGCACACCCGGGACGGATGCATCTCACCCCCGGAGGCTGGCTGGGGTCCCTCCTGGCTGACGCTCCCTGGTGGAGGCTCCGAGAGGCCTCTGGGCACCCCAGGGGTCTTCGACACCCTCACACATGCTCATCAGCACTGAGAATAGTCTGTCCCTTTGTCAAACACCCCTCTGCTGGGACCCCCACCCAGCAGGGGCGATGGAGCAGGCCTAGCCCCCCAGTCTCCCCTCAGGTGCTGGGCCCAGGAAAATGAATGAAGTGAGTGGCTCTCTTGACCCATGGCCACAGGCAGCGGTGACCGCCAGAGGCCTGAGAAGGCTAGGTCCAGAAGGCTTCTCGGTGGAGGTGGCCGGAGCTGGCTCCAGCACTGGCCTCACAGGCTCACCCATCTGCATTTGTCTGTGCCCCGAGCCGGGCGCTTAGTGTGGTTCAAGGCTGGAAACAGAAGCCCAGCTGCTGCCTGACCCCCGGCCACCAAGAAGCATGAGGCACGTTCTGGAGAGTCTGGGCATGTCAACCTGTGCAGTTTGCTCTTCTGGGTCATGGCAGGAACGTGGGGCTGGGGGCCCCAGCACCTCTCAGCCAAGCAGCACCCAGGAGCCACCGGATCCGGCCAGGTCCTTGGCTGTCATGGCCTACGCACCAGCCGGACCCCGAGCACGTGGACATGTATCGGATTCAGCTTAGCAACCCAGGCATGAATGCCGGCCTTTAAGGAGAAACTTATCTGTAATTAAAATCATGCACAAGTTTTAGAAGGGGTCTATTTACAACTGGGGAGAAAGCTGATTGTGAGAATGAATAGGCTCCTGTCGGGGGCCGGGCGTGTTTAATTCAGAAATACCCGCCCCCACGGGAGGCGCTTCGGGCCCTTTCCTGGTGCTGCTAGAGGCCGGCGGCCAGCGAGGCGCTGACCTTATCGAGCCGCCATCACAGGCACGGCCGGGCTGCTGGAGAATTCTCCGCAAATTCTGCTCCTCCGCTTGTGAGCAATAAATTAGCCCAGTTAAAATCAGCAGGACGCGCTCATTCAAAGTTTATGTTTCCCCGTGAGCAGATGGCGGCCTCGACACGTGCGAAGCAGGTGGCATCAATCACCAGCCTCGGAACTTAGGGGCCAGTAGCGCCGGTCCCCGCAGAAGAGACGCTGCTGGGACGCGGTGGCAATGAGCGTGATTTACGGGGCCGGGGCTGGCGGGGGCCGGCCCTGCGGCGTGATGTAGGGCTTTGGCGGCTGCCGCCGGTTAATTGGAAGAGCGGCTGGCGGGTAGCTTGGGGCCACCGCGCACGGAGCCTGCCTCCTCACGCACCTGCAGCGTCCTCGCCGCTGCTCCTGTGGCCGTGGTGGACGGCTCGGCTGGGCGGAAGCAAACTGCTTTCCTGGGTCTGGACAGAATTAAGAGCGCAAAGGTGAGCCAGGAGCTAAGCATCTTCCCTTGGTCCCCTGTGAGGGCCCCTGGGGAGAGACCGCCGTGGGGACCAGGCGAGCCTGAGGCTCCCACCCCACCCCATCCTACCCCACCCCCAGCCCTGCCCAGGGCCACTCGGGCAGCTGCTTCCAAAGGAATTTAGTTCTGCTCAGAGCCACTGCCATGCATCTGACAGAGGCCCCAGGAAGGTCCTGATGGGCCTGTGGCCGTGCCTCTGGGGACACAGGTTCGTCCACACAACCAGGGACATCGGAGCCAGTGGGGCACATGGGGACACAGCACCGTCACCAGGGCCTGGCCCAGGACTGCGGCTGGTTGGAGCCAGCTAAAAGGTGAGGCTGGTGGCCTCTGAGGTGGGACATGTGACCGCGACTGCTCACCACAGCCCTGGCTCCTCCGGAGTCTGCCAGGGCCAAGCCGTGGTCTTGCCCTGGCCTGCGGCAGGACCAGGGTGGACCATGCGTCAGCTGCTGCGGCACTCACACCCCTTCCAGTCGCCAGGTGCGGGGCCGGCGCCCCGTCTCGCCCGCCCCCCACGGAGTCGGGCCCTGAGCCTGCGAGCTCGGCCCCCCGGGTGAGGTCCCCTGCTCTGCATCGGCACTGACCGTGACTACTAGCGCTGCGGCCCCGGGTCCCCCTGGCCCTGTGGCTCGTCCCTGCATTTTTGGCCGTGTCCCCACCGTCTCCCCGCCCAGGCCTAGGAAGTGCAGCTGCTTTCCCAGGTGTCAACGGCAGATCCGGGCGGACGGGTGGCGGCGGCTGTGGGTGCAGCACTGAGAGGAGGCGGGGGAGGGGGCACGGAGGGTGATGCCCACAGGCAGGTGCTTCCCGAAGTCGCCGGCAGGCCGGCCCGGGAGGTGGGGCCCAGGCAGTGGGGCTGGCGGGCGGGGGTCCGGTGCGGGGGCACGGCAGGCGGCGAGGGGGGCTGTCCTGCGGGGGGGATGGGGGGTCCAGCGGGCAGGGGGTCCGGCTGCCCTTCGAGCTCAAGTGGGGGCTGGCCTCCACCGCACGTCGCGGGCCGCGCAGCCCCGCCCGCCGGGTGCCCGAGGCTCCTGCTGTCCCACCTGTGCTTCCGTGGTCTTTGCCAGGCTGTCCCCCCCCCAGGGCGGCCAGCTGCTGCCGCTGTGTCCGAGCATGTGTCCCCTCTGCCGCTGCAGGGAGCCACGGGACAGCAAGACCGCGGGGAAGGGGCAGGCGGGAAGCAGTGAGCCCCCCGCCCTGCACGCGCTGCTCGGACACCCTCCTTTCCACCGGCTGGCCCCTCGGGACTGAGCTGCCTGAGGGCTCAGACCCCGACGCACGCACCCTGCCGGGCCCGGGGCGGGGTGCTGGGCGGGGTGCACGCACAGGGACAGTGTGACTGGGACCCTGAGGCAGAGACGGCCCAGGGATCCCCAGTGTCCACTTCCAGCCTCTTCCAGAGAGACTGGACTTTCGCCCTGGCCGCCCTCTGCGGGAGTGGCCTGAGCCCTCGTCCTGCCCAAACTTATCCTGCCCTTGGGCAGCGAGTGGGCTGTCTTAAAGGGCTCCGAGGAGTCACCCCGACAGGGGGAGACTGGCTCTGTTGATTTTAAGGCCAGAGGGAGAGATACACAAAAGCCTTTTTCAGGAGAATTGAGGAAGAAAATGTGGGGGAAGGATGTCCGTGGCCTCAGGGTGTGTGTGGTTTCTTCAACAATATTCAGAAAGCACAGTCTTGGGGATCGGGGAGGTGACCCTGGTGAGCAGGCCTGGTCAGAACTCCGAGGTCTCTTGCTGGGGGACCCAGCAGGGCGGGACGCCCCCACCTGCACACAGAGGGAGCAGAGGACGCCATCCAGACAGAGGGGCCCTGGACCAGAGGAAGACTCACCACTCAGTGTTCGTGTCACAGGCGGGAGCGGGTGTTCACGCCACCAGGAGGAGGGGGCGGGGTCAGCACCGCTGTGCCATGGAGCGGGGTCCACTGCAGCAACGGGGAACACGGTGTCCTGTGAGGTCCCCAAGGGGGGTGCGGGTCCCCATTGGACCAGGACCCCCTAGGGCAGGGCTTTCTAACTTCTTATTGCAAATCTCAAACTTCTATAAACGTGAAATCCACGTGAAAGGCTTGGGGGGACGACATGTCTGCAGCCTGCTTAAAAGGGTTCAGTAAACACAAACATATGGGAGAGAGAGGAAGTGAGCAAATCAGTGCTCCAGGTGAAGTTAACGATGATGCAAATGCTTCAAACTAGTCACAGTTCAACGATATTTTCAGTAGGTGGTGGGTGCTGGGTGAACTAGCGTTAATACGGAATAAGGCAAAAGCTGACTGTGCATAGCAAACACCTTCACGGTCACAGGGCAAGAAAATACTTCTTACAGTACACACAGAGTACTATGCACAAAAAACTTTTATAAATTCATAGCTTTTATTCATCAAAAACAAAACACCCACCACTAAGGCCGTGGAGGTGTTTGCACACGCGTCATCCCTAGGCATGTTATCACAACACCTGAAGAATTGCTCCAAACCTATGACAAAAAGATGTCACAGTGGGAAAAAATCAATAGGACTTGAAAGTGGCTTCACAAAGAGGGCACCCAAAGGCCAATGAACACACAGAGAGGTGCTCGCATCCCTCGCAAGCCAGAGGACCACAGACACCACACCGGAACAGCACAGCACCCCCACTGGGCAGCTGCAAGGCAGAGACAGGGACACCAGGGGGCGGGGACACGGAGCGCCCGGGCTGGCGAAGGTGAACCCTCACTGGCCGGGGTTCAAAGGAGCCCCGATTTGCAGCGTTGGCTGACTTCCATGGTGTAAATAGTACTCCCACTGTGGTGACCTCAAGCTACCGGCGTGACGTCACCAAGCAGGAGATGGGAAGAGGTGGCACCCAGCTCTCGAGGCTACTGCCACTGGCTCCAGCCGCCCCCAGGAGCAGCCGGCTCGGCCAAGGACCGCTGGCACCACGCAGCCTGGTCCACGCCTGCCGGAAACGTCTACAGAGCGGACCACGTGGCACTGGCACCCCCCCACACAGCGGCCACACACGCAGTCCCCAGATGTGCACGGGGACATCGCAGGAGTGCCATCCGGAGCAGCGCCAAACGGAAATAGCCAGCGGCTGCCAACGGCGGAGCGGAAGGAGGTCCGTGGGCTAGCCAGGGAACGAACGGTCCCGCAAACGGGGCGAACAGGCCCCTGCCCCACGCAATGCCACGGGGGGCTCCCTGGACACACGACCCTCCCGCAACCCCGCCATGTGACGCTCCCCGCAGGCGGAACGGATCTAAGGACCTAGCTGTCAGGCTGACTTTCCTTCAAGGAGAACGGAAGTGCTTGGGAGGTGGCCAGGTGGCCCGCGGTACGCTGCACAGGGCACCAGCTCTTGGGCAGAGCAGCGGTCACCTGGCGTGGGATGGCGGGTTATACACCAGCCTCAACCTAAACGTCAGAGGCCCTGAGGAAGACACCTCCGAGGCACCCCCAGCTCCCCGATCCTGGCCCGTGGAAGCCCGCCTCCCGGTGCTGGAGACCACAGACAGATGGCATCGTCCCCGCCCCGTGTGGGCGAGCCAGCGCGGCTGGGGGCAGGAGGGGCGTAACGGGCCAGCCTCTGCGCCTTCACACGGCAGGGAACAGGCGGCCACCATCGTTTCTCACTGCAGACCGGAGCAGGGAGGCCCACACAGGGCCCCACGGGGAGGGCTGCCAGCCGTCCATCACTGGGGGGCTGCCCTCGCCCGGCCAGCGCTGCCCTCCACTGTGACCTTGTGGCTCTGTCTGGGCCGGCCACCCGTCTGGGTGGGAGACGCCGGGGCCTGGGGGAACACGGCTGGCCTGTCTGCTGCCCACACCAGCCCCTTGCCCGGCCCCATCCTCCCCGCCTCCTAGTGTAGCCCCCTTACTACCTCCACGGCGTCCCCCGCCCTCTCCCCGCCCTCCGCCTGTGATCCACCCGCTCCGGGTCCTCCAGGAAGCCCGGCCTGAGCCCCTGGCCATTTCAGCCTCCTGGAGCTCAGGGCAGAGGGGAAGTGCCCACGCGTCTGGCCGGTGCTGACAAAGGGGTGAATTGGCTCCGATCCCAGACTTGGGGTGCTGCAGGCAGCCGCAGTGGGCTCTGATGTTGGGGCGGGGCTGGGCAGCTCCCCGCCTGGGTCTAAGCCCACGAGGGGTGAGGGCCAGCAGAGCCTGGCTTCGCTGGAGACGCCGGGCCCAAAGCGTTCGGAGGAGGGGCTGGCATGGTGTGGGTCGCGGATGTCAGGAGGAACAGGGAGACTGGGGACATGCGGGCACCTCCACAGGGTGCTAGGGTGGGGTTTGGGCCGGACGTCTGCCTGGAGAGGGAAGCGTTTAGCCCCTCCTCCTCGCCGTGGCTGCCCGGGCTGGGCTCAGGGCTTCCGCCCGCTGTCCCTGCGGGCTTTGGGGGCAGCAGGGGTGGCGGCGTCACCAGAGACGGGGGCTGTGGCTTGGGCAGGGGCGCCTGCTGCCGCGGGGCTGGCCCCCGAGGTCGGAGCCGCCACCGCCTTGCCGCGTGCCCAGGTCACCCGTCGCAGCTGCGGGCCCTCAGCAGCGCGGTGCAGGTCCGGGCCGGGTCTTCTCCTGCCCCGTGCCCGTGGGGTCACTGGGCTCCCTGGGCTCCCCGCCTGCAAACGCGGGACACGGGGCAGGCTCCCTGTGGCCACGGCCCCAGGGGCCTGGCTGGGACCGATGCTGGACCCCTGTTAACTTTTAATTTAAAGTCTCTGGGCAAAGCACAATGGACTTTTGACATACAAATATTAAAAATTAAATTTCCCGAGTTCATTATCTGATAATTAGAACTAAATAACATCTTAACTGAGAGGCCAGCCCCACACAGATCGAGTCAGTTCCATTTAAGATTCCATTAGACCAGTGTCGGAGCGGTAAGTAATGGACCATAAAATTTAATTTGGGAATGATCTCGCGCTGTGATGGAGCGATAGCGCTCACAAAGGCGGCGGCGCCGGCGGCGGGATTCGAAGGAGCCGCCGCCGCCACTGCCGCCGGGAACACGTGTCCGGCGCTTTCTTCTGCGTTCCCAGGCCCTGCGGTATTTAAAAGTCAGCATCGACCAGTGTCGCTCGTGTAATTACAAAGGTCCCCTTATCGGAGTCCGTTTGCCGCGTGCAGAGAAGAGGCCGATCCGGCGTCTCCCGGCTCATTTGCATGCGCAGTAATCCGCGCCCAGTGACCGCTGTGGGATGCGGTGCACGCGGGCGACTCGGGCCTGCCCGCGTCCCCGCCACCTCGGCCACTGCTGCGGGCCTGGGCGGTGGGCCGTCAGCGCCGAGCGCACCGGGGAGGAGCAGCCGCGGACCGTCTGGAGGGCAGGCACCCGCTCCCGCGTGCCCCCGCAGTGCACGTGCACGCCTGCCCCCGTGTGCATGCGTGTGCCGAGTGCACTCACGGCACGGCCCGGGAAGGGTCGTCGGGGGCCAGGCAAGGAAACGAGGCGGAGCTGACCCCCCGCCCACTTGTGTGGGGGGGCCCTGGGGCCCAGCGGGGGGGCCCCACCCTCAGCCCTCAGGTGCGGCCTCCTGGCCCAGGGATTCTGGCCTTGCTGCCCACAGGCCCCAGGAGGTCAGGCTGGCCTGGCCCTCTCCGCGTCCCTGGTGCAGCCTCCGTGCAGACAGTGGACCTGGGAAGGTCGCCGGTTCCACCTCCGTAAAGCCCTGGTGGCCCCTGGCTGCGTCTCCTGGGGCGCGTGCGCAGTCTGCACCTGAAGGTCTGCGTTGGTCTCAGACAAGACGTTCAGCTCCCGCATGTGACCGAGGCCATGAGATCATGAGCTCTGGACCCGCGCTGACAAGCAGCGGGCTGGGGCTCGGGGCTCGCGTTTAAGGAGAGGGCTGTCCCACGGGGTGCGAGGGCGGGGCTGTGCGTGGGTCACATGGGCGGGGCTGCGCGTGGGTCATGTGGGCGGGGCTGCGCGTGGGTCACGTGGGCGGGGCTGCGCGTGGGTCACGTGGGCGGGGCTGTGCGTGGGTCACGTGGGCGGGGCTGTGCGTGGACGGGAAGACAAGCGCCATCCAGCCTCGTGCACTAAGGGAAAATCCACGACCAGTCATAGGCAGTGGGCGAAGTCTGTGGACAGAGTCTGGAGCCGGCAGCTCGTGGGAGCAGAAGGAGCAGTGGTGGCCGGACCTGGAGAGGGGACCCCGTCAGCACTGGCCGGAGCTCTGGAGAGAGCAGCCTCCCATCATGGCGGCGTCGCTCCCCAGGCTACCAGGTGCGAATCTGTTCAGGGTGGGCACTTCTGCCCAGACGCCCGGGACAGCCCTTGGCACAGACGAGGCACCCCAACGCCCGCATATGCCCCCTATGGCTGTGTGGCCACTGCTGGGGCCCCCGACTCTCCATGGTGGGGAAGGGCCCTCCCCAGCCCTGCTCTGAGGTCACTGCCACCAGAGGCCTGCATGGCACTGGACCAGTGCTGCCCCCTAGACGTCAGCAGATGCCCGGATTCCCCAAGGCGGGTGGGGGGGGGCGCCTGGGCTGGGGGGAGGGAGGAGGGGCAATGCACGGGCAGCAGGAACAGTGGATGGTAACCCCATGCGTCCCACCCCATGTGACCCAAGGCCACCCCAGGTGGCGCTGTCCCCTGCCCCAGCCGCCTGGTCCCCTGGCAGGGACGAGCTCCGGCAGACTGCCCATCTTCACCTTATCACAGACGAGCCTGTCACCACTCCGGGGAGGGGATTCACCAGATAACCCGGCGAGTCGGCATCGAGGCTGCGTCTGCGGGCGGCACAGTGCCTGGGCTGGGCGAGGCGCACATAACAAAAAGCGTGAGTCAGCTACTTAATCACAGAGACGAAGAGCCGCCGCGAGAGATCGTTCTGCTTAAAAAATGTGCTGGCGACTTGCAAATGTGTTTTTAGAAGCAATTTTATTACAAACTGTCCTATCGGGCAGCGCCCGGGAAATTATGGAACGCCTTGTTCATCCCTCAGAGACCAGGATACAGCGGGTGTTGCTGGGGGCAATTTATCCCAGGGAGCTGGTGTGGAGAGGGGCTGGGGCCCTTCTCAGCGAGGGGCCAGGTGCAGGCTGACCTGGGGCCTGGGTCCCCACCACCAGGCCCTCCTCCCACCTGCTCCCCAGGAGAGGGGCCCGAGGGCAGGGAGCACCCCCAGCTGTCGAGTTCCCAGGCTATGCCATGGCACCTGGACTCTCGTACCCCCCAGGCAGGTGGGGACGCCACCCGGACACGCCATGATTCTGACTTCCTGAGCAGGGTCATCGCCCACAGCTCACAGACCAGGTCAGGGGACTCAGGCTTATAGTGGGGGGCAGACCACAAGAACCCTGGGACCTGGCCCGACACGCACCTCCTTGGAAGGCAGGTACGACACCTGAGGTCTGCAGACACCGTCTGGCCTCATGCGTCTCCTGGTTGTCGGGGCTGCCCCTGGCTCCTTCAGCATCCCCACCATCCTGTGCTAAGCAGCCTCTGAGATGGCCCGGCCTCCCCCCCACGGTGCACACCCTGTGAGATCCGCCCCCTAGGGCTGACCTGGTGACTTGCAGAAGGGGTGGAGTGTCACTTCTGAGACCAGGTTACAGCAATGACTGCAGTTTCTGTGTCGGGTGTTCGCTCTGCCTCCCCCCCTCTCCACACACCCTCATCTCTCCCCTGCCACCTGCTCTGGGGGAAGCCAGCTGCCGGGTTCTGTCCACACAGGCCACCTGCGGAGATGCCCAAAGTGGCGGCTGACAGCCAGCGAGGCCCCTCGGCCTGCCAGAAGCCTGGGAGCGATCGGAAACAAATCCACTTTCGGTCGCGCTCTGAGATTCCTACAATCCGAGCTGACAACTTGACTGCAGCCTCGTGAGAGACCCTGATCCAGAACCAACCCGCTAAACAACGCCCAATGCTCGGTTCTGGGAAACTGTCAGGCAGTAAATGTGCGCTGTTCTCAGCCAACACCACCATCGCCGCCACGATTATCACCATCTTCGCCGCCGCCGCCGCCACCATCATCATCATCATCCTCATCCTCATCCTCATCCTCATCCTCTCTTCCTGGTCCAAGTCCCTGTTTTCATTTGTCCTCTCAGAACAGCTGGGGGCTCAGAGAGGTGGAGCGACTCACTCAGGGCCACCCAGCTGGCAGACGGCAAAGACGAGGCCAAACCTACCTAATCCAGCTGCAACTGAATCGGCCTCCGGGCCCAGGGCAGTTGTCTGGGGCCGGTCCTCGCTGGAGGGCTTGGTGCAGGGTGGAAGGCATGGCCGCACGGCTAGCTCCAGCAGGGAGAGGTGGGAAGGCCGAGGGCGTGGGGGGGCTTCCTCCCTGGCCTTGCCCTTGAGCTCGTGCACACTGCTCCCTGAGACAGCGCTCAAGCAGCCCAGGTGGCATCAGCCCGGCCCCTCAGCCCCACCAGGCTCTGGCCCCGCGTCTGCAGGGGTGCCCCTGGGCAGCCTGGGGTGCGGGAGCCTGGCCAGAATCACAGCATCCCAGTTTTAACATGACGTTGGACGTCCAGTGATGCTGAGGGTGACAGTGCCACGGTGGGAGAGGCTGTGGGTGGGGCCGGGAGGGGGGCCTTGGTTCTGCGTCTGGGAGGGGCGTGTCCACCTCGCCTGGGGGCTCAGCACTCCGCCAGGGGGCGCCCCGCTCCGCTCAGGGGTCGGCCGCTCCCCTGGGACAGGCCAGGCCCAGCAGGCAGGGCCCTCTTCTGCCCCACCCCGGCACCGGGTCCTCAGAAGCCCCGGCTCCGGTGGGGTGGCCCTCACGCCCGTGGCATGCCCCTGGGGGCTGACGTCACCTGTGAAAGTGACTCACACTGTGCCCCCTTTAACCGGGCCATTAATTGATAACAATTAATCTGCCCAGGAGAGAGATCAAGAAAAGATTGTGTCCCTCCGCGGCCGCGGGAATCGACGCTGTTATTCCAGTTAACCGCCGGCCACAGTGCCGCCTGGTGAGCCGTCGCCCCAGCCACGGGTCCGGGCTGCACTCGCCGCGGCCCCGCCGGCCCCCACTCAGGAGCCCGCGTGTGCTCACCTCAAGGCGGATAAGGCTGCCCATTAGAGGAGCCGCTTGCTGGCAATTAACTGCTTTATTTAGGGCACGTTTTCCCTTCAAAGAGCAATTACATTTCTGCAGCCTTTGGAAAAAGCAAACGACCTGAAGCAAGGCGCCCTATAAATCAGGCTCAGAGGACAGATCCGGCTTTGGCAGGTGCCAGGCGCATGCAGCCCCGGGGCTCTGTGCCCTGCAGAGATGCCCCCCAACTCTCCTGGCCCAAGTCACAAGCCCCCTGACTCCGCCCTGGAGGGCAGGCTCTTTCAGGCCTTGGGACAGCTGGTCCCCTGGGGATGCAGAGCAGCAGCCGCCAAAGACCTGCAACCACATTTGCTCCTCCCCTCCCCCTCCCAGCCCTCCCTCCCCTCCCCCGGCAGCTCTCAGTGTCGCCCCCAACCCCCCCCACCCCACCCCCCGCCGCCACCCGCTCCTCCGCGCGCTAGCAGTCTCTGTGTCCCCCTGTGAGGACCT
>JAQQSQ010000756.1:0-13839 GCA_028627145.1 Eidolon dupreanum
GGAAGCAAGGAACTTCTCTCCAGGCCTGGCCTTGGAGTGAGGTCCTGGGGAGCACGTGGACATGGAGAGACTTGGGGAGCCCCTCAGATATCAGGGTGACCCCGAAAAACACCAAAAAGAACAGGGAGGAGGCAGAACATCACCTTCTATTTCAAGAGATTAGCCCCAAACCAAAATAGGAAGCGTTTTCTAATGGTCTAAAAAAAACCCAGGATCGTATCAATGAAGAAAAAGCGTTTGATAAAACTCAACATGCATTTATGATAAAGACTCTCAGAAAACTAGGAATAAAAGGAAACTTCCTCAACCAGAAAAAGGGCGCTTATGAAAACCTACAGCTAACATCATACTTAGCAGTGAAAGGCTGAAAGCTTTGCCCCTAAGACTGGGAACAAGGCAAGGATGTCCACACTCACCACTCCTATTCAGCAGAGTACGGGCGGTCTTGCCAGTGCAAAAAGGCAAGGAAAAGAGATAAGTCATCCAGACTAGAAAGGAAGAAATAAAACTGTTCCTATTTGCAAACAACAAAAACTCTTAGAACTAAAGAGTTCCACAAGGTTGCAGGATGCAAGGTCAACAGCCAAAAATCAACCGTATTTTCACATACTAGCAACGAACAGTTAGCAACTGAAATTAAAAATCAATACCATTTACGATAGCTCCAAAAAATATGAGATACATAGGTATAAATCTAACAGAATACGTACAGGATTTGCATGCTAAATATTACAAAATGCTGATGAATGAAATCAAAGATGATCCAGATAAGTGGGAAAGCATACCATATTCATGGCGCGGAAGACCGAAGTCAGTTTTCCCCCAAATGATCTGCAGGTTTTATGCTATTTAATCCAAATATTACTATAAATTTTTTTTTTGTAGATATAAACTAAACTACAATTTATATAGGAAATTCTAAATTTAGCTTCAACAATATCGAAGAAGAATAAAGTTGGAGAACAAAGTAATTAAGACTGTGGTGCTGGCAAAGCGATGGGCGCGTAGATCAATGGGACAGGACGGAATGACCTGAAACAGATCCACGCGTGGCCAGTTGATTTTTGACAAAGGTGCAAGAGCTGTCCAGTAGAGGAAGGAGAGTCTGTAACAAATGATGCTGGCACAACTGGTGGTTTAAATGCATAAAAGTAAACCTCACCTAAATCTTACATCTTATACAAAAATTATCTCAAAATGAAGCAGATCCAAACGTAAACTCTTTCAAAGAAAACAGGATTTCTTCATGACCTGAGGACAAGCAGAGTTCTCAGGCATGACATCCAAAGCATGATCTTGTCAAAAAGGGCAAATCAGCACGTGAAAAGCAGCTTACCGTACTTAGTGGTAAAGAAAGGTTTCCGGCGGCTGGGTGAAAAGGCGACGGGAAGGAGACAAATTAGCAGTTACAGGAGAGTGGAGGGTTTGGAGCCCGGCTAGGGGTACAGGGTTAATGCTCCCGGGCTGGCTGTGTCTGCCATGCCAGATGGCTGCTGGAGTAGGGGGGGTCGCCGCGAAAATGTCTAACCCTTGTGCTGTACAGCTGAAACCAATATGAAGAAATAAACAAATGCAAATCAGAGCCACAGGGAGACGCAGCTCACACACCGACCAGACCAGACGGCTAAGGCGGAAAACGCCGCGGACCGTGAGGAGTGCTGGCCGCCAGGAGGAGCGACACGGACCGCCTCACGCCAGCGGGGGCGTGACGCGCACCGCCACTCGCCGCTGGGGACACGCAGGTGTTTTCTGACCGGGGTGAGCGCAGCCAGCAGGCCGCAGGCAGGGGGCTGTGCGCCCCAGGCCGCGGGGGGCCCCGAGCTGGAAACCGCGCCGCGGGCCTCAGCCCGTGCGGCCTACGCGATTCGGCCACAAAGAAGGGGCAACGGCCACGCCACGACCTGATGGCCTCGGGGTGACGCACTGAGTGACAGCGGCCGGACTCGAAAGGTCATCCGCTCACCGGATGGTCCGGGGAAGGCGGACCCGCAGGGACGGGGGGAGGGTCAGCGGCTGTCGTGACCCCGAACGAACCCCGGCGAGTTTGGGGCGCGGCGGCCACCCGGTCCTGCCCACGGCGGCGGTTCCACGAATCTGCACGCGCGCCAGCACTCGGGGGCGCGGCGCGCCCCCCAAGTCTGCTTCACCCCGTGTTAACGCGAAGAACCGTGAACACGGAGACGGGAGCTCGGAGCGGGGCCGGTCTCCGCGCGCACGGACGGACCCACGCCTGCAAGAGGCTGGCGACGGCGACCGCGGCGACCGCGACGGCACGGCCAGCGCGCGGGGCTTTGGCTCACGAGAGCCCGAGGCGGCCTTTGCCCTGCTCCCGCCGCCCAGGACCCGACGTCCCCGCCGGGCTCTGGGGCCTCCCGCTGCTGACGTCCGCTCGGGGCCCCGCACCTACCGTGGCCGGCGACGACCGGGAAGTGTGGGCCAGCGAGTGTCTGGCGCTGTCCATGCCCCCGTGGATGAGATAGGCTCCCGCACCGGAGACGATGGGGCTGCCCCCGACGTCCATGGTGATGCCCACCATGCTGTGGGAGGGGACCGCGGGCGGGGAGGAGCCGGCCACCGTCACCTGGGCTCCGCCCGAGGCCTCGAAGTAGGACGCAGCGCCGCTCGGGGTGTACATCGGAGGCTCGGGGTTGTAGGCGTAGGCCGTCCGCCTGTCAGAGAGAAGGTGTGTCCTCTGAGTCTCCAAGCACTCCCGCAAAGCTTCCCGTCAAAGCGGAAGCCCCACGACGTTGAGCATACGGGGTTCGTCGGGCATGACACGCCCACACGGCGCCAAGTTCAAAGTGATCGTCTCTGAAAGTATTCAGGACGTCAGCCTGACTCATCCAAACACTAGTCATTTGAAAACTTAGAGTGTATTCAGGGTCCTACGAGGCAGCTCCTCTGTGAAGAGGAAACAGTTCTGCATCTCATTGTGGTTCCGCAAATCTCCACATGGGATAGAACTGCACAGAACTACACACGCGCACGGGCACACGCACACACGCACACACGCACACGCACACACACGTGTAAAGGCTGCTGAGACTCAACAAGGCCCACAAGCTAGTCAGCAGTACCATCCCAGGGTCACTTGCCTGGTATTATCCCAATGTCACTGAAGATGCCACCACCTGGGGAGGCTAGGTGAAGGGTACATGGGACCTTGCATACTGATTTTGCAACTTCCTATGAGTCTATGATTCTTTCCAAACAAAAAAGTTAAAAAAAAAAATAAACTTACATAATAAAAAATTTCCAAGTCATACCAATAATCCGTCATCCTAATATGCCTTTAGCATCTGGATCAAACATGACCCCTCCACATGTAACTATACTATAGTCAAACCCAGGGTGTGGACGCTGTACAACCCGCACACCTTGCTCGATGTCACGGTGTTCCATGCGCTCGTTTGGGTCCGTGTGTGGCTCGGGACCCGCGGTGCTACGCTGCAGCTCGCACCGCTCTGACCACAAGCACCCCCTCGCACCCCCCGAACCCCCGAAGGGGGCTTGCTGAAGTCAAACGAGCAAACAGATGTGTGTCTCGAGCACGAGGAGCTTGCTGGGAAACGCGTCATTTTCTGCCGCGATCATCACATCGTTCTCAAGCAGAAAACCCTAGAAATCCTTGACTCATGGCACAGCATACAGAGCTAGAGGTTACCGAAGGCCAGGATGAGAAAGCAGAGGTGGAAACGGTTTGCGGCTTGTGAGACTGACACTTCACACTTAGAAGCTGGATTAGAGTGTGTGTAAGGCTGATTTTTCTAGAAGGAAAAACGACAAAGGTGTGTGATTTCTGAAATCTCCACAGGGCCCTGAGGCCCGAACGCCATTGTCATGGTTCCAGCATATCATCCAGGGGCGAGGAGAGGGGTTTGTGCAAACACATCCCCAAATGCAAAGGTGGGTCGGGCGGGGGGCGGGCGCGAGGGCCCCGGCATGGCCTGGGGCCGTCTGTAGGGGCGAGGAAGGCACGTACAAGGCTCCATTCGCGTAGATGGCGTCCCCGCCTTCCACGTACTGCACCTGGGGGGGGTACACGTGCTGCGCAGGCTGCACCTGAAACATCAGACAGTTCGTGTTACGCGCAGTTGTCCTCCGGGGGCGACTTCACGCTACTCAAACTGCAGGCAACGGCCACTGCCTTCCACGGACGCTGAGGACCACGTGGCAGTTTCCCCACCCACGGTCTGCACGTCTGGAAAGAGACGAGGAGAAACGGTCCGAAGGCCCCGCAGGAACCGCCACTGCTCCGCTGGCGCGTGGAGCGAGGCCGTGGCGTCTGCTCTGTGGTGGCAGGCGGCCTGCCGACAGCTCGGAGCAGGCCGCAGAGCAGGGCTGGGAAGGTCCCTGCAGGCCACCGGCCACCAGGCAGAGAGTCGGTCCTGCGGGGCAGCGAAGCCAAAGCGGTGTGCAGAACCGCAGCCTCTGAGCGGGACCTGCCCGCCCAAGGGCAGGGCGGAGGGCTGGAGCTGGTCACGCTCCACCCCCACCCCAAGCCCCTTCCGTGGTCCTGGTGCCCCCCGCCCTGCAGAGGGGCGGGAGTCCTGGCAGCCACGCTGGGGAGACGCTCCGATGGCCTGGGCGGTCGGAAGGAGCCATGGGCCTGGAGTGGAGCGTGCGGGGCATGCGGGGCAGGGCGAGGGAAGAGCCCAGCACAGCCGCGGGGTCCCTGCCAGGCCAGCACCTCGGCTGGTGGCCCCCGAGGGACGCTGGCCTGGTGGCAGAGGCCCAGAGCTCTGTATGGAGGGCTTCAGAAATCACCACGGAGGGAACCTTAGCCAATGCCTAAAACAGCCTTGTTTTTGGGTGACAAAATCGAGGGCTGGGTCTCATCGTGACCCCCTCTGGGCCTTTGTGAGAAGCCGAGTCCCACTTCCGAGGACACCCAGCACGGCGCACACTCGCACACGCTCCACCCGGGATGAAGGCATGTCGCAAGCCCAGAGGTTCCCATGCAGAGTGGGCTCTGCCCTGGGGGCCTGGGTGAACCGCACAGGTCACCCCGCAAGTCCAGGCCACCCAGAGAAGAGGTGGGGCAGGTCCAGACCCACAGAGGAGGGGAAGCTTCTGGAATCACGACATCGGTCTTGGTCTCCCCTCCCACTAGGAGCCAAGACAGAGCTGCCGGTTCCCTCGTGGGCCCACTTGGAACTTTGCTCCTCCCCCCGACCCCACACCTTACAGAGCGTGAACCAGCAGACTCTGGGCCCGATCTGGCCTGCCTATTTTTATAAAGTTTTATTGGCACACAGCCACGCCCCTTCTTTACATCTATGGCTGCTTTTGGAGACAAGGCAGAGTTGAGAGGTTGTGCCAGAGACCGTCTGGCCTGCAAAGCCAAAACATTTGGCCTTTTCTGGGAAAGGGGTGCCCTCTGCTGCCCGAGACTCCACCAGCTGGGCTGACGGTCTGGGCTGTGCTGGGGAGCCCACACTGCCAAGCTCTGTTCCCAGAGAATTTAATTTCACAAGAGGCACTGCCTCAGCCATGGCACTTGTCTGTAGGCACAACGCTTGCCTGCCGAGGGGTTTGCCTCCCAGGAGGTTCCATGTCCCTTCAGTCTAGAACCTTCGCTTTCTGTCTGCCTGTCTACCTCAGCACCCAGTGTTCTATTGAGGAGCGGGCTTGCGCCCCAAACACTGAATTTCTGGATGAATGAGAGACCATCTTGGCTTGCTGCAGAACTGTCTGCCGTAGGAGATTTTTAAAAAAGAAACAGATCCCAAAGAACCCTTTAGTAAGGAACCGAAGACATCAAAGAAAAAGGAACAGCAATGACAGCAAAGAAAGCGCAGTTCAGAAGGGCTCCAGATCGCTAAGCGCTAGCACGTTCTGTGTCACCTGTGCTGTGGTTACCTGCTGTGGCACCTGCTGGACTCTGGGGAGGGAGATTGGCTGCATCTGGGCCCCTTTGGGAGCCGAGCCCGCTGCCTGGACCAGCACCCTCTAAAAGGGAAGGAGAGAAGGACATTCAGACTTGTCAGAGGTTAGGCCTAAAAACAAACACAGATTACAAGCAGAGCTACTGCTGCCTGGTCCTCTGTCGCTGTATGACAACTTACGTGGGACTGAGAGGACAGGAGGGGAGGGCGTCCCCACCACACACGCAGGCCGCTACACGCGCATGCATGCGCGCACACACAGGAGCACATGCACCTCCACCCGCCCCCCGCGGCCTTGTCTCCCCGGAGTCTGTAGAAAGTGAGGTGACTCGGCTGTGCCTGGCACCGAGCCGAGAGCTGAGCGCTGGGGAGAACCCTCCGGATGGCCGGCCACACCGCCTGCCTCTGGAGGAGTGCCAGCAGCACACGTGGCTCCCGAGTCCACACTGGACTTGTCCCATGTGACACATGAGGGGAAAATGAAGCCCGGAGGGGTAAGTGATGTCTCAGGGCCTCAGAACAGTAAATTCTGGGAGCAAGACTCTGTCTGGGTTCCCTGCCCGCAGGCCCTGGCTCCTGGTCCCCGTGGCTGTCTGGGCTCCCGGGTCGAGTCTTCGCTGTGGGGCTCTGTCACTGTGCAGAGTACTAACTGGACACGCAAAACTATGAAGATACGAAGGATCAAACACACCCGAGTCCAGAGAGGAATAGGAGTGTTTTGTTTCTGGAAAGCTGGGGCGTTAGAGGTCACTGACTTTGGTTCTGTGACCTTCCGACATGGACCCTAACGTCAGTAGCCATGGTAATGCTGCTTCGTCTTCTAAACGCCACTATAGGAAAGGAATTCGGCAGGGGCCTGGTCCTCCAGGAGCTCATGCCCAAAGACTCGTAAACACGGTGGTACGGAAATCAACACAGCGTGTCCGTCCACACACTAGAGTGTCGCCCGGCCATGAAAAGGAGGGAGGCGCGATGCTCGCGGCAGCGTGGGTGGGCCTCGAACACACGATGCTCACGAGAGGAGCCGGACACAGCAGGCCCCACAGTGTGTGCCTCCGTCTCCGTGAAATGCCTGGAACAGGCACATACACAGACAGGAAGTGGGTGAGCGGTCGGCAGGGGCTGGGGGTGACAGCTGACAGGGCTGGGGCTTCTTCCTTGGGCGAGGACAATGTCCTGGAACGAGACAGCGGGGGGAGGCTGCACAGCTTTGGGAAGTACGAACAATGCCACTGATCTGTTCACTTTAAAATGATGAATTTTATGTTATGTGAATTTCACTTTAAATTCATAAAGAAGAAAGAAGATTAAGGATTCACATTCACACGCTCTCAAGCCGAGCTGTCCAATACGGTGGCTACTAGCTGTGTAGCCATGCAACCATTTAAATTTCATTTGATTTAAATAAACTGTAGAATTCACTCCCTCGGGCTCACTGGCCACGTTTCCAGCACTCAGAGCCACGTGGGGCTGGTGGCGGGGAGTTCTGCTGGGCGGCGCAGGCCGAGGGGCGGGCCGCAGGTGCGCGTGGGAGCTGAGCTGGCCACCATTCCTCTTTCTGGCAAGACCAGGTCGGGAAGCCTGGGGCGCTCACTGCTCGGGGACCACAGTGCCAAGGAAAGGGGGTTCCCTGGACAGGCAGCGGGAAGGCTCAGCTTGGGGAGCAGGCGGTGTGCCTGGGGGGCAAGAGGGCGAGGGTAGGGGGCGGGAACGGTGCCATCGAGGCTCGCGGGGGGTCCAGACACATCGCTAGCAGGAATGGGAGCCCTGCATCCTGAAAGGGACACGGTGACCATGGCCAGGACCCATTTCACTCACCCCCAACCCCGCTCTAGTGACGGCCAATTTGTTCTCTGTACCTATGAGCACTTTTTTTTTTTAAGATTCCATGTATGAGAGATCATACAGTATCTGCCTTTCTCTGCCTCACTTAGCACAATGCCCTCAAGGTCCATTGATGTTGTTGCAAATGGCAGGCTTTCGTTCTTTTTTATGGCCGAGTAATATTCCTTTGCACATATTCCTTATCCATTCGTTTATCGACGGACACCGAGATCGGCTTGTGTTCATATCTTGGCTATTGTGAATAATGCTGCAGTGAACACGGGGGTGCAGATAGCTTTTCAAGCCAGTGTTTTCATTTTGAGAGAGCCTTAATTTCAAAATGTTCTCTCCACCAATTTTAAAGAATATAGCCATTCTAATGCTAGATTTAATTTTGAACGAAATGCCAAGAATTCTCACTTATCTTTCGCCTTCTCCATAAAGTTGTCCTGTGTTAGAGGGCCGTCCCCAGGGTAGAAGGAATCTTCCCTTCAAAGGTGAGTCTAGACTACGCCGGATTCGGGCAGTGCTCTCTTTTAGGGCTGGGATCTCCGACTGCTTGGTGGGGCTTTCAGACACACAGCAAAAAGCAGATGTCATGGGGAGACCCTTGGGGCAGAGAAGGCGGCTCAGGAATGCCCAGGCCCCTCCCTCTGCTGATTCCGGTGTTTTCCAGAGGGTGCGCTGCTCCGATACCCGCAGGAAGGCGGGCATCGGCGGGGCCACGGGCGCCTGCCGGACACCGAGCCACGGAAGCCGGCTGGTGGGGTCCACCCTCTGGCCTCTGCACGCTCAGCCCTGAAGAGAGGCGGAGACGGGGCTAGTGGCTGGGGCTGCAGGCAACAGGGACTTCCCTAAGAACTCAGGGTTCAGAGGCGGGACCGGCTAGCCTGGGTGAGGAAGAGGTGACCGGTTTGCACCTGTTCCAGGACCAGGATGGGGACAGAGCTGCTCCTGCAGACACAACGCGAACAACAGCTGCAGGAGGGCCTCGATGCAGCCGAGCAGTGGCTCCCGTTCCAGGCTGGTCAGACGGGACCATTTCCAAGGGCTCAGAGGATTGTCCCTTTATGCACCCAGCCAGTCAGAAGCTCACCGTGGACGCTCGCTGTTTGGGGACTCTGCGTGCATTCTAGGCCAGGGTCTGCCCCTTGGCACTGACTCTGGGGCTGGGCCATTCCCTGAGCACTGCGGGGTGTGGAGCAGCATCCCCGGCGCCCAGCACTCGATGCCAGGAGCACCCCCTCCCCAAGTCATTACAACCCCAAATGTCTTCAGACTTGCCTAATGTCCCCTGGGGGGCGAAACTGCACCTCAGTTGAGACTCAATAGCCTGAGGAGAAATAAGGTGGAGTAATACAGGGAGAGTAAAGAGACATTTTCTCCTGGGCTGGATAAAAGTCCTCAGGGATTTTAGCCGCAAGTCAAACTGCCTTGTGCCTAGATGTATTCACCATGAAAAAGCATAAAATGTGTTTCTTTGTGACAAGATACAGAGATCTTTCAAACAGGTAATTTAAAATTCGCTATAAAAGGACCCATTTAATATCAGAACAAAGTGACGGATGGTACAAGACCCTTCTATGAAAATGCAGTAAATCAAACTCTTCCCTTTTAAATAAACCACCTGCTACTGTAAGACTTTGAGAGGCAAAGAAATACGCAGACTGCGGAGAGAGGAGGTGGCCTTGTGGTCAGGCACACACATTCCTGTCCCTGTCCCGTCCTGGCCCTGGCTCTGAGCATGTCACCCCCACCACTGGGGGCCTCCCGGCCGCAGCCTTGCCGTGCCTGAATGGCACAGCACACACACCGCAGCAGGCAGGACACAGAGCTGGAACCCTCATGCATGTTTCTGTAGCACCCCGAAAGTTTCCACCCACAAAAATGGATGAAAACATTTTTTTAAAAAGCTTTTTTTTTTTAAATGCAAAGAAACACTGAAAACATTAACATAACCTGCCTAAGGGAAGCAGAAAGCTTTGTGTGTGTTTGGACCTGAGTGTGTCTGCTCAGTCCCAGCTTGCTGACAGTGACATTCCACGACTGTCCCCGGTCCCCTGCCGAACGCCTCTGATTCCACGAGAGCTGAGACCTCTGCGTAGACCTGGGGTCTCCGTCTGGCATTTTCCTTTCCCGTGGGCCTGACACAGTCCTCACCACTAGATGTCCCCAGTGCCCCGCGGTGACTGGCACCTCCTACTCCCTCTGCCTTTCGGAGGACATTGTGAATTTCCAGCTGTGTTTCCTGGGTCTCCAGCTGTCTCTGCCTTACTGACAGACAAGCCTTTGGAATTTTCTGTCGGCAGTTGCTAAATCAAGGTCTCTTCTTTATCGTTTTCCCCAGCGTTTGAATCAGTCATTTGCACACTACACACCACTTTGTTCCCATCTGAACCCAAGAAGTGGGTAACTGCAGGGACGCTGGGAGGAAAGAGGACTAGAAGTGTTGGTGAAGAGTCCATGGGCGGTAAAGTGAGGAAGCCGAGTTCACTGTGGCCAGTTCCTGTTCCACGGGCAGAGATAATCTTACTCCAAAGTCTAAGACTCGCTGAAGCAAGAGGTGGGCTGAGCCCGCCGGGGGCGGACGGGGAGCCCACGCCTGCTGACCGTGGCCGGGCCGCACCTCGAGATCATGTGGGGTTTGCACAGCACCAGGTCCCGGGCCTAACGCACCACGCTCCGGGTGCCCACTGCATGCGCGCCCAGTGTAACATCGTTCGGACCGGGGCCAGTGAACTTTCGGTGAGGAGCCAGAGGAGCTGGCCGTCCGGTCGGTCTGCGCGGCAGCTGCGTGCAAGGCTCTGCCATCGTGTGCAAGAGCGGCTTTGGCAGCATGTGAATGAATGGCCTTGGCTGTGTTCTAACAAAACTTTATTTACACAAACAGGCGCCGGGCATGGGCCAGTTGCCGGTGCTCGGTTCCTACGATCTGGGTTTGATAAAGTGCTGTGCTTTGGGAAGGTGGGTAGAAAATTTCCACCATCCAGATTCGAAACCCCGAGGCTTGGGTCCCGCAACCCAGTGTGTGGTTCTTGGGCCACGCCAGGCCGGCAGACGGGACTGGAGGGGGCCGCAGGTGGGCTGGGGTCGCCAGGGGGATGGGACCGCCAGCATTCAAAGACATTCAAATGGGAATAACCACAGCCGGCGTGAAATGACAACAGTGGCCTCCTGAAGCTTATACCGGCCCCGATAAAAGTGATCCACCAGGTCCCAGGAGCCCGGGAGGCAGGCACAGCCCTTAGACCTTAAGACAGGAGTTTGGGCACAATGGACAGATCAGTCTGGGGAGTCGCGGTGGGCTGAATAGTGTCCCCCAAATTCATGTCCACCTTCAATCTCAGCGTGTGACCTTACTTGGAACTAGTGTCTTGGCAAATGCAATCAAGGTAAGGACTGAGATGGGGTTAACGTAGGGAGGAGGAGCGAGAACTCAAGTGCTCCGCTGAGCTACGTTCGGAGGCTGCACCGTGCGGATCGGCTCCGCAGCCAGGCCAGGACGCCTGCGGAACGAAGGCAGGTTTCTGCTGCGACTGCTGACGACCCCTCTCCCCACACCTGTGAAGGGGAAGCAGGAGGGACAGCGTCTCTCAGTGGCTGCCCTACACAGAATGAAATCCTTCGTTTCCTGTGGCTGAAACCACAGGGAACCTGCGTATTAAAGCCGAGAGCTGCCGGCAGGCCTTTTCCGGCTACGCACTCCTGTCCTTCCTCACTGTGTGCCCCTTTCTAAAGAACCGGGTAAACGCAGCCTTTCAGCTGTAACTCACAGGAACTGAAGAATGAGAAACCGGATGCCCTGGCCCCCGGGCATCCTCCCTCGCCTAGGCTTTTCGTCTTTGCTGTCTCCTGTCTCTGCTGTCCCCTTCTCTGGTAAACTCTCCTTCGCTCTAGCTTTGGCGTGTGTCGGAATGCCTTCTTCTGCTCCGCCAAGAACTCTTCTCTCCCAGGGCAGGCTTGTGTCCGCCTGCCTCCACTCGGGGGGTCTGCCCTGTCATACTAGATTAGGGCGGGCCCTACGCCGAGCGACAGTGTTCTCACGAGAGACAGAAGGGACGCATAGGGAAGAAGGCCACACGAAGACAGAGGCAAAGACTGCAGTGGTGCCACTACAAGCCGAGAAAGGCCAAGGACTGCTGGGAGCCACCGGGGACAGACTGGTTGGACTAAACTTCCTATAGATAACAATTACAAAATTTGGGAAAAACATATCAAAAACCACAGCCGTTTAAAGTTACTGGAGCAGGCAGATGCCGAGGGCGTCCACCCTTGAAAGACACTGTCGCAGGTCAGACTGGTGACTCTGGCTTTCGGCCCTGAGGGTACGCCCCAATCTATGAACGCTGGGCGGCAGAGAGCAGCAGCTCATGTAGACGTGTCAGAGGACAGAGTTCTCTGACAGAGGACAGGGAAATCCTGGAGAAGAGAGAGAGCCACAGAGGGGGCGAGCCCCCAGATCTGCCCGTAGAGGCCACTCGAATCTTCAAACCACGCGCCTGTCGGGGAGACACCAGGGGTCTTGGAGAAAAACCAGCAGCTTGAAGATGAAAACTCTAAGAGGAGGTTTCAGTGGCTGCCCACTGTAGGAGGGACAGAGTTGGAGTCCAGCCAAGTTAAATGGCATCAGGGGAACACGGCAGGATTGAGATTCTACAACACACCACTCACGCTGTCCAGGACTCAGTAAAGACCATGAGCTATGAGAACAAATAGGGAATTGTCACTCATACTCAAGAACAAAAGAGGGAGCCAATTACAACCAAACCGGGTGATGCAGATAAAGCAGCTACTAGAAATATGCTCAGGAACTTAAAGGACGTGACATGCACAATGGGTGAACATATGGAAATGTCAACCAAGTAAGACAAACTATATAAAAACAGAAATTCTGGAGTTGAAGAGTCCAATAACTGAAACGGAAATTTTACCGGATATGCTCAACAGCTGACTAGAGATGGCAAAAGGAAGAGATTAGGAACTTGAAGACAGATCAATAGAATTTACCTGACCCAAAGAACCAAGGAAAAAAGATGAAGAAAAATGCGCAGAACAAGTAGGCTACCATACATATAACTGGAGTACCAGAAGAAAAGGTGAGAGTGAGAGAGAAAAAGATATATTTGAAGAATGACCAAACATCTCAAATTTGGTGAAAGACATCAACTTATAGGTCCAAGAGGCTCAGTGAACCCCAAGAAGGGTAAATAAAAAGGTAACGGATTTAGGTGTGTCATGGTTAAACTGCTAAAATTGGAGAAGGGAAGAAGAGAGAGAGGGAGAGAGAGCGAGCGAGCAGTCCGAGAAAAATCCACGCATAGCCAGGGGAGCGACGGCGTGGATGACAACGAGCACCTCGTCAGTAACGGCGGGGACCAGGAGACAAAGGCGTGACACCCTCAACGTGCTGGCAGAAACCCACTGCCCAGCAAACTTATCCTTAAAAGGAAGGTGAAATAAAGACATTTTATGATAAACAAAACCTGAGAACTTTTGCTGCCTACATTATGAGAAACGCAAAAGCAAACTCTTCGGGATGAAGGGAAATAACTTGGATCTGCAAGAAGTTATAAAGATCACCTGAAATGTGGCTGATTACAAAAGAGGATTTTCTTTTCTTCTCTTAATTTCTTAAAAAATGTATCTATTTCACGAAAAGTTTATAACACCCTGTTGCGGGGTTCATAACAAGTGGAGGTGTCTGTATAACAATAGCACAAAGGATGGGAAGTAAATGGAGTCCCATCTGCAAGGGTCTCGTGTTTTACATGATGGGGTAAAATACTAACTCTGCCTAGTTTGTGATAAATTAAAGAAACATCTTATAATCCCTAAGGTAACCTCTAAAAAATATAAAAAGATATAGCTAAAAACTAATAGAGAAATAAAAGTAAATACTAAACATGTTTGAATATCCCAAAAGAGGGCAAGGAATGAAGAACAGAGGATCAAAAAATTGATGAAACAAATAGCAAAATGGCTTTCCCGAATTCAGACATATTAATAATTGCATTAAATGTAAATAGATTAAATACTTGCATGAAAAGGTAGAAATGATCAGTCTGGATTAAAAAAATGATATCCCGTTGTATGTTGCCTAAAAAAAAAAAACTGTTTTAAACACAAA
>JAQQSQ010000757.1:0-13838 GCA_028627145.1 Eidolon dupreanum
GGGCTTGGGTTAAGTTTGTTCTGCAGCTGAACCCCTCTCAGGACTGTGCCATTGGACACAGACTTCACAAATCCACACTAATAAGACCAGAGGACTTAGGAGCTTTGCTTAGTACATAGAAACAGACATGGAAAGGCAGCCAAAATGAAAACAAAGAAGCAGAAACTATATGAGAGAACAGAACAGAGGTCCAGAAATAATGGAGTCAAGTAATCTAACAGATGCAGAGTTCAAAACACTGGTTATAAAGATGCTCAATGAACTTATGGGAAGTGTAGATAAATTCAGTGAGAACTTTGACAAAGAGATAAAAAACATAAAAATGGAAATGGAAATTATAAAAGGGAACCAGTCTGAAATGAAGAACACATTATCTGAGATAGAAGTATATTAAAGGGAATAAACAAAGGAATAAACAAAGTGAATAAAGAAAAGGATAAAATGACCTATATAGAGGATGGGAAATCCAAGGACACTCAATCAGAATGACAAAAAAAACAAGAAGCCAAGACTATAATAATTTAAGGAGCCTATGGGACACTTTTAAAGGTAAAAATATCCATCTCATTGGTGTACAGGAAGGACAACAAGATGTTGAACAGCTATTTGAACAAATAATGATGGAAAATTTACCTAACCTGGTGAAGGAAATGACCATAAAACCCAGGAAGCTCAGAGAATCTCAAAAACCAGAGATCCAAAGAGGCCCACACCAAGACACATCATAATTAAAATGCCAAAGTTTAAATACAAAGAAAAGTATCTTAAAAGCAGCAAGAGAAAAGCAGAGAGTTACCTACAAGGGAGCACCCATAAGACTGGCAGCTGATTTTTCAAAAGAAACTATATGCAGGACAGAAGGACTTGGCACAGAATATTCAATATAATGAAGAACCAGGATCTATAACCAAGAATACCTTATCCAGCAAAGCTATCACTTAGAGTCAAAGGACAGATAAAGAGCTTCCCAGGCAAAAAATAAGCTAAAGGAATTTATCACCACCAAGCCAGTATTACAAGAAATGTTGGAGGGACTTCTTTAAGAAGAAAAACATGTATCAAAAACAGGAATAAAGAATGGTAACAACTACATTCCTATCAATAAGTACCTCAAATGGAAAAGAATTAAGTGCTCCAAACAAAAGATAGAGTGGATCAATGGAAAAGAAAACAAGACCCCTACATGCTGCCTACAGGAGACTCACTTCGATTAAAAGAAGCACACAGACTAAAAGGAAGTGGATGGAAAAAGATACTGCCTTGATGGACCTAGAAGTTATTTAAGTCAGAGAAAGATAAATACTATATGATTTCACTTATATGTGGAATCTAAGGAACAAAAAGAACAAAGTAATCAAAAACAGACTCACAATTATAGTGGACAATTTGGTGATGGGCATAGGAGAGGGGAATTTGGGGGGCTGGGAGAATGAGGTGAAGGGTTAAAGAAGTACAAATTAGTAGCTGATGGTCACAAGGATGGGAGGCACAGCATAGGGAATGCAGTTAGCATTAATATGTTGGCTAGGAGGGGTTCAGAGGAGGGAGAGAGCAATTAGGGGGATCATTTTATGAACTATTTAGATGTCTAACCAATGTACTGTCTACTTGAAACTAATTAAAATAAATAATTTTTAAAAGAAGATATTTTGAGACAGATACCACATTCACAGAACTTTTATTACGGTATTTTATTATAATTGTGTTATTATTAGTTATTATTGTTATTTTCTTACTGTGCCTAATATATAAATTAAACTTTATCATAGGTATGTATGTATAGGAAAAATATAGCACATATAGGGTTGGGTACTATCAGTGGTTTCAGGCATCCACTGGGAGTCTTGGAATAAGAATTAGGAGCTTGGAGTAGAGTATGAGGCTAAAAATATAATTTGGGAAACCATCAAAATGCTGTTAATTTGTATAATTTTCACCAATAAGACTATGATATGTTTTCTACTATTTCAATCTTTGTCCTTAATTTTACTAGGTGTCATGAGCTAAATTACATCCCCCCCGCAACACCTAATTCATATGTTGAAGCCCTAACCCCAATATCTCAGAATGTAACTGTTTTGGAGATAGGGTCATCAAGGAAGTAATTAAGGTTAAATGAGGCCATAAGGGTGAGGGCTCTAATGCAATAGAATCAGTGTCTAAAAGAAGAGGAAGGAACACCAGAAATCTCCCTTTCCCCCACCCACCTCTCTCTCTCTCTCTTTCTCTCTCTCTCTCTCTCTCTCTCTCTCTCTCTCTCTCTCTCTCTGCATATACAGAGAAAAGGCCACGTGTAAGCCAGAGAAAGAGACCTCACAGAAGTCAACCTTTTCCACCTTGATTTTAGAAATCCAGCCTCTGTAACTGTGAGAAAGTTAATTTCTGCTGTTTAAGCCACCAGTCTGTGGCATCTGGTTATGGCAGCTTGAGCAGACTAATACACTGGGATAAATGTCAAAATTATCTTCCACATGAAGTCTCCCAGGTATACTGTGGGTCTTTCCAATACACAGTGTAAGTGTTTACTTATTCCTCAGAAGCAGAAACTAAGGCAAAATGGTTAAACAACACATCTGCAACCACACAAACAGTAAAAAGTATAGGACAGACATTTGATTCCATCTTAAACCAGAAGTCCTTTCTTTTAACCTCACCCAATAAGGGTGACAATGTAACAGTGAGGAGGGACTGGACGTTACTATTAGAACTGCTATAGCTTCTGTATAGTTATATAGCTATAGCTTCAGCATAGTTAAATTTACTTACAAAAAAAAAAACAAGCTGCACATTGTTCAAATAATTAAATTCATATACAAATAATATGCGCATAAATAAAGTGAGGCTATATGTACTCCTTGGCAATAAGAAGGTGAGAAAAAATAAAGGTTCAACTGGAAACATAGCTGTGAAAAGATTGCCAAGAAGTTACAGAATGAGATGAGGACTGTGAATAGAGACTGCATCCCAGCTGGGCTGCTTCCAATTCAGCAGGTAAGCAGAGGAATGGGATCCAGACAGAAGAGAGGACCAGGAGGAGGAAGGATCGAATTGGAAGAATTTGTAAGAAGCGAGAAGAAAGTTTCTATGAGGAAGGAAGGGTAGTTTTTCTTCCTTTGCCTACCAAGTGAATTGGGAAACATATAAGTAGATGTTGGTACATTCTTTTTGGGGGGAGGCGGGGGACTTGAGAAGATTTAGATGTTTTTTATCCTATTTTGGTCCAATTTTGCTGCTGCTAGATGAGTTAAGGAAGGAGTCAACTATGCGGATGAATCTCAGCCCTGTGTGCGACATGGAAGACCTCTGTGACAGCTCTGGCTGCGTGACACCAGATGGGCGAGAGGGACAGTACCGCACTATTTATGGAGATATCATGTTTCTCTGACTGCCCTTTATTATACTGCAAGTACAGTAGTTTTCACTTTCCAAACTGGGACTAGTTCCAGAGGAATGCATCTGGATAGTATTTGCCCATTACCCTCCCCAGAAAAGAATTAGTCGGCAAGGACCCTATTCATAAAAACAAATTCCATCCATTTCTACTTGCATGTCACGTCTTTATGTGAAAAAGTGTGGAGTGAGCCCCTTTTTCTACATAAAGAATGCTTTCCTGTGATTAATGGGCCTCCCTCCCCTCAATATGTAAGTAGACACCTCCTGATTATATACCTGCAAGAACCCAAAGAGGATGGACATGGTGAGAGGGGTTTGAGGTGATGTTTCTGAACTGAATTGTATCCTTTCTGAAAATGGATAATGCAGCAAGTACTGGTTTCAAGGGAAATGCATGTCTGTTAAGCCATAGAGGAAATATAACAGAAAATATTTTGAACATACAAACGTGAAAAGTTAAGGGCATTTTCCTGAGTCAGGTGAAAGTTTTAAGAATCTATTTCTATTAACAATCTGTAGTTACCAGATCTCAGGCTCTCAATATTGTGTTTTACTTCACAAAAATTCTAATCCCCAAAAATGAGGAGTTAATCTTAATGAGTAATACAGTTTTAATCAGTGCATAAGGTTGATATATTGGGTTGATTGGAATCGCATCATTAGACAGTGAATTTTGGCATATTTTTAATAGTCACTGAGGGTGCCTGAGATTTATGATCTAGCCAGTTTATTATTTTCTTTTGGTTGAATGATCATTTTAATGTCCTGTGACACAGAGTATGCCTTGACTACTGTAGAATTTGTTCAATGACAAAAGTTTTTAACATGCTGTAAGTCCAGATTATTACATTTCAACTAAGGGGCATCATAGAACTTAAATAGTATGCTTTTTTCAGACACTTCAGGGAGATGAGGCATTTTACTGGAGACTTATCGTAATTCCCAATTGTTGCCATAAGGCCCTCTTCAAAGGAAGCTCATGCTAAAGTGAATACCACTAAACAAAAGATTGCATCACCTTCAGAAAAACTGGAATTTTAAAATATGCTTTGCCAGAATAGCATCGTAGGCTATTCCTGTCATTGTCACTGCCATGTTTATTGTTGGTACAGCTTTTTGGACAGCTTTACACAGTTTCGATAAACCCACATATGCCTGCACAAAGAGCACAGGCAAACAACTTCTATGCCCCCACTTATCCAATTACAATTTACTCCATGCAATTCCTATATGTCTATATACTCTAAGAAAATTTCAGAGTCAAAGTCTCTCTATAGCGTTCTTCCCATGATCATAGCTGGGTAGAGTGGGATTCTGATCTCAGAAGGCAAGTACAACAGTCCCTCGTTACCCCCAAAGTGAGTCATCTTTGCAAGGTACCAGTGAATACTTTTCAGTGCACTGATTGAACAGAAGTATGGAGATTTAAAGGAAATGGAAGCTATATGACTATAAAACTCATCTGTCAACCTTAGATATCTTATTATTATTATGCAGGGTGATTTCTAGGACCCCAAATGTGAAAATGCAATGTGAAAAATATAAAACACTAACAATTTCATCTTCGATGTGTCAGACACCTTAGCAATCACTTTGCATTGATTTATTTTTTCTCACAATAATTGGATGAGGCGGGCCCTATCACTCCCACTTTTTAGATAAAGAAATTAAAGCTGAAGGAGGTTAAATCACTATATAAGATCACTCAGTAAGTGTGACATCCAGGACTCAGTTCCTGAGGTGCCTGACATGAAGGTCATGATCCTCAAGGCACATTATGCTGCCTCAGGAGTAACCACGACACCACCAAACTTTACGGTCGGTGGTCATATGAGGCTCTTGGCAGCTTTGCTTTTCTCTCCATTGACCACTGACCACATAATTTGACTGGGCAACTAATTAGTATGGCATATGATTAGTTCTGCTCAGCCAAAAAATAAATCTGGAACCCAGGTCTATGGAAAGTGGACCTGGTCTCTAGAACACTTTATGGCAGATTAAGGTGCAATCTGCCTCCCTTCCTGATTGACCAAAGAGACTCCAGTAGTTGAAAACTCCATGCAAAATCCTTTGAATGACAAATATTATTTCCTCCTGGACTATCTCAGAAGCTTCTTTTTAATATTAACTCATCCCCCAGTGTTGTTTTCTTTCTCATTCTCCCCAAACCACAGACCTTCCATGGGATGATGAAATGGCCTTGTCTCCTAATCCAACGACTAGCCTAGAATCTCAGGAGAAACACCCAAGAGTCACCTGCTGACGTCTACCAGCACAACAAGCATGCTCTCTTCTGCAGGACTGATAAGTAAGAAACATACTGTTACCATTGTTCTTATAAAATTAAGGTCTTGGTATAAAGTGATATGATTCAACTACATAACCAAAAATCCAAACAAGTAAATGGAATTCTAACTTTCTGTCAATCTCTAGTAAACAAGGCAATTGGCGTTTTTATTTCCAAATGTCTTGAAAGGATGGCTCATTGGCCACATAAATATAAATGCACATATCTGAAATTCAAATGTCTGATTTCAAATAACCAGTCATAGGCAAAAAATGTTGGCAAGATCACTCACAGATGTTTCACAGAAATGAGGAGAAGGGAGGTCAACACACTGTAAATACATGTAGTTGCCCGATGCTTCTCTGGTCATTTTCCTCCTCAGCAGAATACATTTAGTGTAATAAATGTTTCATCCGGGAAGCTTTCCAAATTCATCATTAAAATAAAAAACTAAGCACAGTTGTTCTTGGTGGATCTTTTTTCCATCACAGTATCAGTCACATCTCAGAGGCATGCAGAAATGTGTTGGTGAGTACAAAAAAGGTCAGAAGAGAAATGAGAATGTAAAAGAAAGAGAAATAAAAAATGAGAGGGGGATGGATTTTATAGGGAAAAGCCCTCACTTGTGGAATAAATTTAAGCTTTATGCCTCCTTGTCATCTGCTGGATGATAGTACGATATATTAAGAATGAAATTTTAATCTTTCAATTCCTTCTTGCTTTGGCCTAGGACAAAATGATCTCTCTTTTTTCAATTTCTTTAATATTTGTGGACTATCTTACCTTGTATTGTTAGTTATTCTACCTTGTCTTATTTTTATCGTTATTTTAAATTAATCGAAGCCAGGGACCATGTCTTACATTCTGTGAATTATTCATTGCCTTAGTCAACTTGGGCTGCCATAAGAAAATATTAAAGACTGGAGGTCTTAAGCAACAGAGCTCTGGAGACTAGAGGTCCATGATGAGGGTGCCAGCAGGGTTGGTGTCTGATACAAGCTGTCTTCTCGTCTTGTCTTGGTCACCATCTTACTGTGTACTCACATGACCCCTTTCTTGTGCATTCATGAGGAGAGATAAGAGATAAAGAGATAAAAGAAAATAGAGATGGAAATGAAGATGGAGGGAAAGAGGGAGAAGAAGGAGAAAGAGCAAGAAGGAAAGCAAAAGCGAGAGAGAGAGAGAGAGAGAGAGAGAGAGAGAGGAGAATACGAGTTCTGGTGTCTCTTCTTATAAAGGCACTGACCATGAGTGTGCCACCCTTATAACATCATCTAAATCTAATTATCTTCAAAGGCCCCATCTCCAAATATCACCACATTAGGGATTAGAGCTTCAATACATGAATTATGGAATTCAGTCCATAACACTCATTTCACATAGTATAGTCCCTTGCACACTGAAAACAGTCTATAAACATTAGTTCATTGACTAAATTAAGGAGAGTTATTTTGCATGATTTTTATAACCAGAACTAAATATTTGCTGTTAATGGATCAGAACTTTTTCATATCAGGAAGTAAGAATCCTAAGTGATGCTTTAAAGAAGGAAGAGGAACTTTTGGTAAGAATTGAATTAGAACAAGGACACATTTAAATTCTAAAAAAGAAAAAAGGAAACTCAAAGTGAAAGCCAGAAGAAGCCTTATTGTTATTGTTTCTATCTTATTATTTCGACTAAAGAATCAGTAAATAATATCTGGAGACGATGGCATGACTTGGAGCACACAAGTCTTCTAAAGCACTTCTTGTGGGTAGAATCTACCTGTATCCAGAACCTTCTGGCAAAGGAGGCTGGGAAAGTCTTTCAGATCCTGCAGAACAGAGGAAAGCTCAGTACAGAATGGTTGCTGAGTGTCAACCTACAATTTCCAGCCAAGAGGAAAATGCTAATAATACCAACACCAAAAAAAAAAAAATCAAGAAAATTGCAGAGTTGACACTTTATTCATGGTATAAACTCTGTCAGACATACTATAAAATTGCTTTTTTTAAAGCAATTGTTTTTATAAAAGCATATATAGATGGTAATGTGATATATATGATAGTTATAGAAATTCTAATTGAATATGTATGTGTGTATTTATATTCTAATTAAATTTTTAAAAGTGTTTTAAAAATGGTTTTATATCCACTATTATTAAGTATGACTATTACCCTAAGTTGTATATTGTGATATTACCTAATAACAATAGGAACCAATTATGTATAAGAAGACATTTAAAATTTGCATCCTGAACATAAGAACAAGGATTATGTTGTTTCAAGTGATATTTAAGTAATGCAAGCCTTGGTCCAGTATTTACAGAATTTCACTAAGCTTAATGATAAATATCTGGAATCCTCCATTGAATTTTTAAATAAATAATGAAAGAGGAAAAAAGGTTATATACCATAAGGGAAACAATTGGTCTTTCTGCCATGGTAAAAGTATCTGTAATATTAAATAGAAAATATGGCAAGAAATCAACCACATTCTTTGGTCAGTAAATACTGTTGGATAATGTATCTGGTACATTTCTGAACATTTGTAAAAAAAATAAATATAAAAAAGTATGTACCATGAAAGGTGTGTTATGCAGTTCAATAAAAGTACAGATGTTTCTAGCATGTATCATGTTATTTTTTAGAATCTGTGCCAATAAAAGAATACATATAGAAGTAATTATTTTAAGTCACCAAAGAAAAAAAGTCCTGGAAAGATGTAGTCTGAACATGAAAACTTTCATTAATGAAACAATGTTTGAAGGAGAAAAATGTGTAAATATAAAGAAACTGCTATGGCAAAAATAGAAATATTGATATTATTTAAATGTTTCTAGAGTAAGTTTACAAAGATAGTACCAGATGTGAAATTATTCACAGTATTACAGAAATGTTATTGCAGCAAAGGCATGTATAGTGATATAAGAGGATCAGTGTGTTTAATTTAATAAAACCTGGAACTTTAAAATACAAAAAAATCTTTAAAATACTTTATTATGAAATGAGGATGGTTATTAACATCTTTTGAAACAGATTTTTTCAGTCATTCAACCATGGCAAATGTGTTAAAAAGAATTGTCATTAAAGATATTACGCTGTTTTATTTTTTATATATTTACAAGAGTTCCCATTCTGTCGATTTTGTTGGTGGTGATATATAGATGTCAAAAAGCAAATCAATATATATAAATAAAAAAAACATTTAATTGAGTCCTTTGAAATTTAAAAAGAAAATTACACTGAGAAAATAATTGCTTTTCAAAAGAAACAGATGTTATGGAAGCATGATTTAATATCAATATTTGGAATAATCTCATCATTATGTTACTTATTCCCAAATACAATATGTGGACACTATAAATATTCTATCAGTATATTACTAAGAAATTTGGGGGGGAAAAAACCTTTCATAGCTCATTTTAAAAAATCAAACTACAGAGCTTCATCAGATTTTGACATCAAGGATTGTTATCAAGAAAAATTCTTTAATAGCTATAAGCCTATTCAGATTATATATTTCTTCTTGTGTGAATTTGGCATATTGTATATTTTAAGGAATTGGTCCATTTTACCTAGGTTGTCAAATTTGTTGGGATAGAGTTGTTCATAACATTTATCCTTTTAATTTCCATGATATCTGTAGTGATGTTCATCTCTCTTTCATTTCTGATATTTGTAATTTGTGTCTCTCTTTTTTCCTTAGTGAACTTTGCGAGGAGTTATTAATTTAATGACCTTTACAAAGAATCAATTTTTGGTTTCCTCAATATTCTTTGTTGATGTTCTATTTTCAATTTCATTGATTTTTGCTCTAATCATTATTATTTCTTTTCTCCTGCTTACTTTGAATTTAATTTTCTCTTCCTTTTTGGGTTTTCTAGGTGGAAACTTCCACTACATCCCACAATGTGTCTTGTTTTCACCCTAAACATGAATGCATTAGTACAGTCTCTCATACTTTAACTACTGGGTTAGAAAAGTATTAAGATGGAATTTTCCACATCTCCATTTTATCTACCTCTATCAGTCTTTCTTTACACTATTGCAGAGTGAGTTTTCTACTCTCAGATATGATCTGGTTGCTTACTTTCTTAAAATCCTTAATTGACATCTTTGTAGCTAAATAATAAAACACTATGTATAACATACAAAACCCTTTAGAACCTGAGCCTGCCCTCCTTTTCAGCCTAATCATACCCGGATCCCAACCATGCCTTACCTGCCTTCAACCACATTGCCTTGCCCCCCGCCCTCTCTCTCAAAAGCATTTCAGTGCTTATTTTCTGTTGACCTTATGACAATTTTATCAGATACATCAAGGAGTATGTTCTTGTTCTGGATCAGCTTTTGTCTCCTGTAATTTTGGATGAGTCACTCTGAAAAGTAAAGATGATTATGCCAATTCAAAGCATTATTACTGTTACATAATTATAAAGTTTTTCAACTCTGCATCTACATTTCATCAAGGCTTAACCAGTTGGTTGTGGAAAATTTTAGGAGCTTTATATTGTAATATTTTTTACTATCCTAAACAACACAAATTGACTCATTATTGCTCATTACGTTTGATTTTGTTTATAAAGGTTTATATCTTTAAAAAATTTTTAAAAAGTAAAATCTATTTTGTCAGCCTTGCAACTTCTTGTTTCTTACTCTAGATCTTTATTGAAGTAAGATCATGGGCTTAATGAATAATGTATTTCATTTCAGAGTATTATTGCTTTCCTAAATGGATAAATTTAAGTAAATGCTCAATGTCATTATGGACTCTACTATGTGGACATGGGTCTTTTCTATTCACTGTGCTGACACTGATGATTTAGTCCATGCATCTGCCTAGAAAATCATTTGCTTTTAAATAGATCTTTTAAAATTCTAAAATCTAGATATAGCATTCATTAGCATTTATATATTTATAATATATGAATATATAAATAATATATAAATATAAACATTTATATATTTATAATATATAAATATAACATATACAAATAATATAAATTCTAGATATTTCTATAGAATTTATAATTCTATAAAAAGAGTTTTAAAAAAACTTAGTTCTGCTAAAACCATAAGAATATTCTTTCTATTTTCCGTAATGCTTAGTTTCTTAACAAATATCACTAAGTAATTATTTTGTCAAATACAGTAATTACAAAAACAGATGCCACAAGTCTAAGGCATACTTAGGTGGTGATTTTCTCCCCTTAAATATAAAGCAAATGAAAAAAGGCCATATTTTTGGCATTAGAAGAATTTCTTAGTTTATTCATAGCCCAACCAATAGCTCTGCATAACCCCTTATGCTGCCTAATTAAAGCATCATGGCCCAAAAAATGAAAGAGCGTAACCTTGAACATCAGGCTGTCCATGTGAGTTTTTCAGTTTATAGGGGTTTTTTTCTGACACCAAAGAAAGGGTTAGCAGTGGTGGGAAGGAAGTGATGGCAAAGTAAGTAGCCTTTTTGAAGAGTCAAAATGTGAGAGTTATTCTATTAAGATATTGACTGTATTTTAATTTTGCCCTTACAAACAAAGTGGATCCAGTAGCCTGAGGAAGAACTCACAGAAGCCACAGATACTGGCTATTGAACGTATTCTAAACACAAGGTTTCCCTCCACACTAACCTCTTCATCTTCCCTAAGGGCATCTAGAGAGCTAGTAGACCTAGACAGAGCACCTAGACTGCTGGCAGAAGTTATACACCTAGAATGTTTGTTTTAGGCCTCCCCAAAACCATCTTCCCATTTTCCTTAAGAGTCATGTAGGAAAATTCTCACATGGTCAGAAAAGTTCCATAAAATCAGTAAAATTAATCCTACATTTTTTAGTTAGGTAATAAACTAATATTATATTCTCTAAGAGAAACAGTATGCTTATTTGGAGAGGGTTTTCTTTTCATTCCATTTCCCTGATGATTAATGATGTTGAACACCTTTTATATACCTGTTCACCATTTGTTTGTCATCTTTGAAGAAATGTCTATTCAGTTTCTTCGCTTATTTTAAATCAGGGTGTGTGTGTGTGTGTGTGTGTGTGCCCACTACTGAATTGTAGGAGTTTCTTATACATTTTGGATATTAACCTTTTATCAAATATATGGTTTGCAGATATTTTCTCTCATTCTATAGATTGCCTTTCATTCCATTGATTGCTTCCTTTGCTCTGCAGCTTCTTAGTTTGATGTAATCTCACTCATCGATTTTTGCTTTTATTGCCAGGAAAATGCAAATCAAAACCACAATTAAATACCACCTGTTAGGTGGCTATTATCGAAAAAAAAAAAAAAGATAAGTATTGGCAAAGAAATAGAGAAAAGAAAATTTTTTTGCACTGCGAGGAAGTGTAAATTGGTGAAGATACCCTGGAAAACAGTATGCAGATTCCTCAATAAATTAAAAATAGAACTAACATATGATCTAGCAATCATACTTCTGATTATATCTAAAGGAATTAGGATTTTGAAAAGATCTCTGCATTCCCATGTTCACTGCAGCTGAGACATGCAAGCAACTAAATATCCATCAGTGGGTGAATGAATAAAGAAAATGTTGTTAGTATATAAATACAATATAATATTATTCAAAAATTAAAAAGCAGGAAATTCTGCTATTTGCCATAACATAGATAAAACTGAAAGACATTATGCTAAATGAAATAAGCAAGACACATAAGGAGAAATACTATAATAGCACTGACATGAAGAAACTAAAATAATCAAACTCATAGGAGCAGAGTAGAATAGTGCTTGTCAGAGGGTGGGGACAGGAGTAAATGGAGATATTAGTCATGGGATACAAGGTTTTAGTTATACAAGACAAATAAGCCCTATGGAGCTACTGTAGGTCACAGTGCCTATAGCTAACAATACTACATTGAACACTAAACAATTTGCTAAGAGGATAGGTCTTATGTTGATTGTTCTCATCCCAAAATAATAATTATAATAGCAAATAAAGGGGTGGAAAGAAACTTTTGGAGGTGATGAATATATTTATGGCATAGATTGTGGTGATGTCTTCACAGGTGTATACAACTCATCAAGTTATATACATTAATTATGTACAGCCTTTTGTATGTCAATTATCTTTCAATAAAGTACCTTTTAAAAAAATTCCAAATTTGAGAATCATGATGAGGTTTCTAGTTCCTCAAACTGTATTCTACTGAGCTTCTAGTTCTCAGAGCAAGAGCTATCCTTACTGGAGAGCATGTTTACGGATCAGTGTGTAATATTATAAAAGAATGAGGAACTCAGAAATAAATGGAGCATCCCTGGACTGATTAGATTAGCCTGAGCTCTTTCCACATGTGATTGGAGATGATGTAATTGGCTTATGCAGTAAGTAAGTTATCCTGAGCGTTTGAATATAATGCATGTATGTTTACAATACCAAAACACATTAAGAATAGTTTCATTTAATCTCTTCCCTTGGCATTATTCCTACTAGCAAGGCTTTCCACAGTGCTCCCAAGAAAGTAGGGGACAATTTGGGGTTCATCACAGCCCCCTAAGAATTTTCCTCTATCTGAATCATCAGCTGTGTTTGAATGCCGTTTTAAGAAAAGAGGGTACTTTCTGAGCCTATTTTACATAAACTATTTTCAATGATTGTTCTCCCACATGAAAGAAAATGGAGCCCACTCTAAACAGTGTATTCAGTTGTGCTGAAAACTATATCATATTCCCTTTTACCCAGTTTTGCTTTCTGATAATATAAGCAATTGAGATAACAATAAGAAAAAGATTTAGGTATGAGAAAAAGATCATTTTATTTTCATTACTCACTTCAAAATACTGTTTCTAGCTATTAAATTCTCTAATTCTCTGAACACGTAGACTACATATTGTTAGAAATAGAAAGAATGTAATTACTTGAATGTTACATTAATTAATGTCATCCTTTATTGAGATTTTATATTCCGAGGATTGAATATAGGAATGAGTAGCAAGATGGCTAAATGGATCATTTGGACCACAAAAGAACTGTTCCTAATTGCTCAATAATTTTTTTAGTATTCGTGGAGTCAACAAATCTAGGCAAAGTCATGGAATTAAATTGACTATAGATAAATACCTCTAAGTGCAATAAAAACTGAAGAGCAATCAATGTGCATGTATTAAACATGTGACACATCTAAAATCCTGAGTCACTTTTGCTTTTTTTTTTTT
>JAQQSQ010000758.1:0-13832 GCA_028627145.1 Eidolon dupreanum
ATCATCACCCCACCCGCGTGTTATCATCACCCCACCCGTGTGTTATCATCACCCCACCCGCGTGTTATCATCACCTCACCCCGTGTTATCATCACCCCACCCCGTGTTATCATCACCCCACCCCGTGTTATCATCACCCCACCCGTGTGTTATCATCACCCCACCCGCGTGTTATCATCACCCCACCCTGCGGACGAGGAAACTGTGGCTCAGGGGGGCTGAGCCAGATGGCGGCCGCAGCACGTGGAGCAGCTGCCGGTGGCTCAGACCCCAGGGCCTTTTCATTCCATCGCGGCCTCTCTTGTTTGAAAACATGACGGACCCCGTGTTTTAAACCCCAACCACATCCCGTAACTGAGGAATCCCGGAGCTGGTGTCGTCACACGGGCGCCTCGGTCATCTCCACAGCCCGCCGGGTCTGGGTGACAGCACTTCCTGGACCCCCAGGGTTGACGGGCCTGTCGAACCCACCCCGAGAACGTACCCGCAGGTTTATGCAAACGCCCACGGCCAAAAATCCCCAAGTGTCATTTATCGCTCATTAAGGAAATAGTGAAGCCACGTGAAAACAACAGGAGGGACAGGGCAGGATTGCCACCAGTGGGACGAGGGGGACAGCTGTGGTGCTGACGGGCAGACAGGCTCCTGGCCTCACGGTGACAATAAATCTAGTCAAAATGTGATGCGAGGAGCAGGGCAGAAAATGGGTGTGACTCCATCGATCGCCGCTGCTTCCTCCCACCGGGAACGAGGGCGGAGCTGCCTGACGTGAGAACCAAGTTTCAGAAACTGCACACGTTTGAAAATGTCACTCAAAGGGAGAAAAAATGTGCCGTGGTGTCTTCAGCCCGAAACACAGTGATGTTACGTAAGGAGTAAGTGCCTGAGTTTTTCAGGGAGACGGGTCCGGGTCCGAGCGAGCGGGCTGGGACAAGGGGTCCCCAAACACGAGGAGCACAGGGGTGTCCGTCCCCAGGGCACCAGAGCCTCTGGCGGGCGCCGTGCAGTGAGACAGGAAGGGGTTTTGCAAACAGAGCCCACACTCTCCTGTCTGATGGGGTCGCCGATGATCCATCCACGCTAAGACTCGGCCTTTTCGAGAGAGCGGAGAAGGGAAAACAGCTTTAGCAAAGGCACACTATTCGGAGGTCACGGAGGTGAGAGAAAGGGCCAGACTTGAGAACAGTGGAAGTTAATGATGACACAGCTGAGCACCTTCTGTACGCCGGTGCCACGGCCGGGCGACCCACACAGGACCACGAGATCAGCACGACTGAGACGGGAGAAACACGTGTCTCGCATAAGGTCACAGGGCCACAGCCCGTCCCGCCGCCTCACGGCCCGCGTGGGGTGGCGTGGGGTCCACGTGTGGCGGGTGACGTCGGAACCATGTCACGGCCACCAGAGGTCTCTCTCCATCGAGGTCGCAGAGGGCCGTGCGTCCGGGGGGGACGGGGTTCCAGGCGGGCTGTGCTTCCGAGCAACGGTAGCTGCAAACATCTGACAACAAGGACAGAGAACATGGGGACACGGGGACACGGGGGGGGCACGGGCAGGAAACACAACCCCTAGGAAGTACTCTCAGCCAGTGCACGACACGTGCTGAGCGCCGACCAGTGTCCCAACCGGACGCTGCAGCACAAGCCTGGGCGCGTCCGCCGCGGGGCTGTCGGAACAGAGAGCCGTCTCCCCGCGAACGTTCGACGAGACCACGTCGTGGGGAAAGGACAGTGAACGGGGACGGGGGAGGGAAACGGGGAGGCAAACGGCGCCGTCACGGAGGACCCTCGTTCCGTTCCCTGGGTTTGTTTTCTTTCCCCTTCCTTGAGGCTTGAGGACACTTGGCCCAGTCTGGTGCTGCCCTCTCGTGTCTGAAACTCAGACTGCAGATCCACACTGAAAAAACGAACAAAGCCCCGGAAACGCCATTCCCGGCGGCCGAGAACCACCCGACTCAAACCATTTCAATTATAGTCGAGAAAACAAAATCACAGGAGTTAAAAAAAAAATCACAGGAGTAACGTAGTTATCTGTCTTGCTTGTATCCTTACAAATCGTGGACGATTCTCCTCTTTTCCCGAGTGGTTTAAATCCCAGCGGCCCGGAACAGCTACGGTAGGAAACTGGATCGTCACAAAATCTAACCGGCTCAGCTTGCAGGCGGCACCGCCGCCTACGTCCATGACACTTCTGAGCCATTTCGGCAGACGCCTGGCTCCGTTGTTTGCGTGGTCAGTTGGTTGTTTTGGTTAGATTTTGCTTTTTTGTTTTATTTTACTTTTTCCAAATTTAGCTGTGATTCTCACTTCTCATCTTGAACCATCTTTGATGAACCCAAATTCTTACTGTCTAGGAAATAATTAAAAGTGAAGGTTTAAGCTGAAATGTCACGTGAGACGGTACGACACAGGAAATATTAAAGAACCTCAGCCATTTCTGCGTCTCGAGGAGGACGTCATGTCACGTTTCTGAACCGCCCGCGTCACTGAGCAAAGCCACCGCAATGACCAGCTTTGTAATAAATATCACACAAGCCAAGGAAGAGCAGATGACATGTCAGCATTTAGCATCGCCACCTCTTACTGCTGGCGTGGGTAAATAGACAGCGTTAACAACCCCAACGCTCCTACTGTGTCATGGACTAACCATCGGCCGGAGACACAGCGAGGATGGACAAGGCTGCCGGAGGCAAGACGGCGACTCATCGAAGTGTCTGTGTTGGGTCCACGCAGTTTGTCAGAGTGCCCAGGGGACGGGCAGACTATTGGAGTGAGACCTCCACTGAAAAAAAAAAAGAAGCGAGTGATCGTTTTTCTGAATTCCAGTTGGCAGAAACTATAAAACAACTGTTCGCAGGCACACGATTCTGTGACTTCTTGGCTGCCGGACGTTCATAATGAAGGAATCACTTTGTCCCGCAAACAGTGTGTTTACCTGAGAACTGTTTCCTGTGCCTACACGTTTTTTTAGTTGAGACTGTTTTCAAATATTTGAGAATCTGGTCGAAAAAAAAAAAATGAATGAAAGACTCAGAGAGACATTTAATGAACTTTAAGTTTTGCATAAATAATAACCCTCGTTATTTTTTTTTAAATCAATTTGGGAATAAGGATGAGTGATTTTTAATCCTAGGACTTGACTGTTTATTGCTGCGTGATTTACCGCTTCTCCACACGTTGGGGCGCAGGCCCCCCGCGATGCCCGCGTCAGCCAGGAAGTGAGGCGTCGGTTTTCGGCGATTCCCGTCTGAGCAGAACGGAGCAGGACACTTAGCGAACGTGTGGGGTTGGAAAATGGAGCTCCTCTTATCCACCTTCTCTGTGTTTTCCTCTGACCGGTGTCACCTATTTGATCTGCAGTGTGCTCACCTCCTTGTGAGTCATGTCACAATAACCACAAGTCTAACCAGCAGTAACAACTAAAAATAAAATTACCCTGATAATAAAATCCCTAAATTATGGTTCATTACTGTCCAGGCCTTCACTTGTCTCTAAAGTCGGAAAACAGAAAGGCCTCGTTACAGGTTTTCACAGGAATCCTGGCCATGATGAAACTCACTTTTCAAAATGGACGAAGAACGTGTCTAATGTGTTTAAATACTTCTAATGTTCTTTAAAACGGAATCAAAATATGAAAAAGAGACATGGATGAGAGAGAAGGTCATCTGACCTTGCCAGATAATAAACCACGCCCCAAGCATGCTCATGGGTCTTCCTTCCTCCATCTCCAGCTCGATTTTCCCATCCGGCTGGCTTTCGGGGACAGCCATCCATTTGTGAAACTTGTCCTCTTACCCCCTCTCAGCTTCTCGCTCTGGTGTGACTTGATTTCCTCTTTCGTCATGTGCTATCCTTTATCCCGTCCGGCAGAGCTCACCGGCTCTCCAAGGGCGGGACCCCTGGTGTCAGGAACATCCTGAGGGGTCCCCCGCTCCCCCGTTTCTGGCCGTGAAGGTTGCTGGGCAGAGGGCAAGTGGACGAAAAGGCATGGCTCTCTTTGGATGACGGAGCCGTTGTTATGAACAGGTAGGAGAGAGGAACCGAGGGGAAGCGCGACCTTAGTTTTTTTTAGTTGGTCCACAATTTTATTATTTTTTAATCAGCCGCCTGATGGTTTGTTCCAAGGAGGCCAGAACCACCTCTGTTCGGCAGGAAACAGCCCCACTCCCCAGGCCTCGGGGCCGAGGGACCCGGCCAGAGACCCCTTTCCGCCGATTTCCCAGACGGACTTGAAGCGGCCTGGCAGTGTAATCTCAGAAAACGCCGTGGTTGTTTGGGGCCTCGCGGGTCGTCCCCCACGGCAGGCGTGCTGTGTCCCCGTCACGCATGCTGGCCGCGTTCCGCGGTGGTCATGGCCTGGGGTCCCACAGTGCCGCCTCCGTGGGGGAGACGGGGTCAGGCGGCAAAACGACGGTGGAAAGTCACAAGCAGAAGGACTTCCGTCGGATGTCACCCCCGGCGTCGAGGACGAGAGGCGATTCGCAGACAGAAGGGGGAGAGAAGCCACTTGAGAGAGTTTAAGCTAGACGTGGTATGTGCTTGGAAATGAAATCTGAGCTCCTTAGAGGGGTCTTGTCCTGCAGAAGGTGAGGTCTTAACATGACCCACGGCATCGCGTACGAATGGCCGGAACATCCCTCGGGGACCCGGACGTCGGGCCGGGAGCCACCCCCCTGCCTGCGACCCTGGGGTGGCTGGGTTTCCCACACTCTGGGGTGAAGGGGTCAGGGATCTCTGAGGTCCTGTGGCTCTAAGCCCCTGCACACGTGTAAACGAAGCATCCGATAGGTGCTTTTGCTGAGCGTGCGTGAAAAAATAGGAGTTTCTTTGCTTTAGTTTAAATTAAGCTTTTTTTAAAATAAAGACGTGAAAGCATAAAAGTCATAAAACCTTGGTTTGCATGAGCCTCGAGGACCTTATGCTGAGTGAAGTTAGCCAGTGACATGGGGTAAACACTGTGTGACACCCCTGTCCCCGCCCGCCGTGTGAAGTCCCCAAAGCAGTCAAATCCATGGGGACAGAGCGTCGGCTTGGGACGAGGACACAGTTCTGGAGACGATGGTGATGCTGGCACAACAGCGCGAATTTCCAAGCGGCCTTCGGTGGCGTCCGGCCCCTGGCCACCCAGGCAGGACCCCGTGAGCGTCACAGAGACTGTCCCGCCCCCACGGTGGGTTGGGACGCGGCGGCGGCTTTGGCACGGCTGAAGCGCAATTTACTCATTTGTTCTTCTTTTGCCACGTTCTGTTCCGCTGACCGCTCTGTCTTCCCTTCTCCCGAGATGTGTGTCTTCTTTGCTACTGGAAAGCGGGGAACGTGAGTCCTTCCATCCTGTTCTTCTTTTTCGGGGTCCTTTTGGCTGTTCTGGGCATCTTCCAACTCCATGCGAAATCCAGAACCAGCGCGTCTGTTCCCACAGAGAGGAGAGCGGGGTTCTGATGAGACTGCACCCCATCTGCAAATCAGTCAGGGGAGCGTCGCCATTGTAATGTCACGAACGTGGGAGCCTTGTCCACTTCGCGATATTTTCTTGACTTTCTTTCAGCATTGCTTGTCGTTTTCAAACCATGAGTTTTGCATATATTTTTGTTGTTGTTGTTAAATATCTTTCGAAGCAGTTTATTATTTTGATGCTATTCTGGGTGAAATTGTTTTCTTAATTTCATTTTCAGACTGCTCAGTCCCAATGCCTAGAAACCCAATTGATTTTTAAATATTGATCTTGCATCCGGCACCTTCTCTGAGTTCATTTATTACTTCTAATAATTTTTTAGTGGACTCCCTAGGACTTTCTATATACAAACCATTGATTTTTATTATTTTCTGATTCGAACGAGGCTTCCTGCCGTGTATACTGTTTACCAGGCACGGTTTTAAGCTCTCTGCAAATACAAACCAGTCTAATCCTTGCCTTGGCCCTCTGAGACAGGATTATTTTTATCCTCGCTCCGCAGATGGCCCGGCCCCACCGAGGTCAATGCCTGGGACCGTGAAGGTCGTTTCCGGAGCCTGCTCCTCAGCCCGCAGCCCAGTGCGGTCGCCGCTGTGGGGGCCGTGCCCGTGTGCGCCTTCCCGCCCGCCCCTGCCGAGGGGAGCCCGTGCCCTCCGTCCGACCCTGCAGGGGTCATCAGCTCAGTGGGGACAGTGGGGCATGAGCTCTCGGCCACCTGGTTATCTGCGGACACACTGGGGCTGGGGTTCCCTGGGGCCCCTCTGCCTTTGTGTGTAAACCAGCGACGGCCTGGCCACCCTGGTCCCACAGCCGGGCCGCACCCAGCAAGGCCGAGCGGGAGGCGCCCTGGAGGCCCCGCAGCCCCATGTGCGCCGCTCCGGAACCTGTCCTTGGCTTGTCGGCACCAGGCAATCGTCCGCCGTTTCCACAGTGAACGAACACGTTTGGGGTGTTCAGCTCGGGGGTGGCGGGGCCGGGCGTGGCCCCTCGGGTCTGTGTGCTTACAGTCACGGAGGGAACGTGCACCCCGATGCCAAGTGACGCATCTGTGACTCCTGCCCCCACCCCCCCCCCGCCCCGTTCGTTTGCATTTGCTGATGAGCCCTCGACGCTGCTCAGTGCAGTCGGAGGCTGAGACCTGGGCCAGCGCCCTGCCGAGGACGAGGACGAGGACGAGGACGAGGACGAGGACGCCGCAGGGGTGGCTCCCGCTCCCCTGCAAAGCGCCCTGTCTCCCTCTGGTGGCCTCTGGGCTCCATGCAAGTCCATGTGTCCGACAGGGAGAAACGCCCCAGCGAAACACTCCGGCTGTCCCGTCTGTCACCAGGAGGACGCCGTGATGGCACAGCACTCCTTATCCCCAGCCCACGGCAGCCGCCACCCTGCTTCCCATCTGCATGAATGTGACGACTCCGGGCGCCCGGACGGTGGAGTCACCCAGCGTGTGTCCTTCTGTGACTGGCTTACTTCGCCCGGCGTGATGCCCTCCACGTCGTAGCCTGTGTCAGAACTTCCCTTCCTAAGCTGAATCACAGTCCGCTGTCTGCATGGACCACATTTTGCTCCTCCGTTCATCCACCCACCGACGAACGACACCCGCGTGGCTTCCATGTTTCCTTGTGAATGATGCTGCTATAACCGTGGGTGTACAAATGTCTGTCTGAGTCTCTGCTCGGGGCTATTTTGGCTGGATACCCAGAAGCAGAATTGCTGGGATATCTGGTAGTTCTATTTTTTTTAATTTTTGAGGAGTCGTCAGTCACCCTGTTTTCCGCAGTGGCTGCATCATCTTACACCCCCACCAGCCATCTGTGAGGGTCCCGACTGCTCCACGTCCCCCAGCACCTGTAATTTTCTGGGTTCTTTTTTACGGCAGCCTTCCTGACGTGTGTCAGGGGTCTGTCACGGGGCCTCTGATTTGCCTTGTCCTTCTGATCAGTCATGTCGAGCGCCTTTTCACATGCTCGTTGGCCATTCATGTGTCTTCTTTGAGAAATGTTCGTTAAATTCCTTCTCCCATTTTTTACTTGGGTTTGTTTTTGAGTGTGTTGAGTTAATAACAGACATCAGAAACCTATTATAATATTCCAAGTATTCACTCATGAATGCTTTTTATTTTTAAAAACTCTCCCCAGTCTTAGATGCGAGTTATGACAGCTTACCGTTATCCCGCGAGAACTGTGTGACCCCAAGCAAATTCAGACGATGTCACTTAGTGCTCAGTGCACCAGACGCTTAATTCCGCGGGCACGAGGTCACACTTACAAAATAGTCCTTCCGTGACCACAAACGCTGTGACAGTCACAACATGGTAACGATGCCATGGTCTACAGTCCTCTCTCCCGATCCTTGAAAAACTGCGTTTGCTAAAACACAGCCTGGCAGTTTCCATCTAATTATCCTCATGGTGTTTCTCTCTGTGTGCCGAGCCGCCCACGCTCCCCCAGCCCGCAGAGAGCCGGGCGGATGCTCGCGCCCGGTCAGCCTGCCCCGTTCCACCGCAGTGCCCCCCCCCCCCCGGGGCCGAGTCTCTCCACCTCGCTGCTGTCCCCCGCCACCCCACTACATCCCCCCGTGATCTCGCTCTCCTAAACCTGTTAAAGTTCTGAGCAAGGCCAGAGCATCAGTCCGGGGTCCCCAGAGACGCAGAGCCAACAGGATGTGTGCGTCTATGTATACATTTCTATCTATATAGTTCGATTTATTTTAAGGAATCAGCTCATGAGATTCTGGAGACCTGGAGCGGGAGGCCGGTGGGCTCGAGGCCAGGCAGGAGCAGCAGCTGGAGCCCGAAGGCCGCCCGCTGCCCGGTCCCCTCTCGCTCGGGCGTGCCAGCCTCTGTGTTAGTCAAGCCTTCAACTGATTGGGCGAGGCCCACCACTTTGGGGAGACAGTCTGCTTTACTCAAAGTCAGCTGATTTTAAATGTGAACCTCCCGGGAACATTCAGAATAACATCGGGCCACACAGTGGCACGGTGGCCTGGCCGAGTGGACACAGGAGACTCACCGCCCCGGGGAGCTGGAATAGGCCCACGGGGGAGGTCGCACCAGAGGGTCTGGAACATGAGGGGTCCGCGTGCTAATGTGACGTTGCCTTCCATTTATTCGCTTACTTCCGGGGCCTCTGATTTTGGGGCTGCGCTGAACCATCTCAGGGAGACGAGCAGAACTGCGTTGGGAGGGAGGGAAAGACGCGGGGTCGGAACCCACAGGAACCCCGCCCCCTTCCAGGTGCGAAGCGAGGCGCTTTTCCAGCCCGCGGGTCTCCCTGCCCCTCCCCCACCACCTGCTTCGGTGCGATTTTCCTTAGAATCAGGAAGGTGGCATTAAAAGGGGCGTGTGCGGCGCTGGCCCCATCCCAGGGGGTGGGACAGGGGGTGAGGGGGCAGGGCCGGGTCCAGCTCCTGGCCGCTGCTGCCGGAGGCTCAGCGAGAAGAGCAGGAACGGGGTGAACCCCTGTGCCCCCCAGGTCCCGGCACGGCCGCACGGGGGCGCCGTTCGCTGCGAGGCGGTGCTACCTGCGCAGGTGCAGGTACAGGCGCAGGCGCAGGAGGCGGGACAGGCGCGCGCAGGGGTGGAGGGCAGGCTCTGCGCACCGTCACCCCACGCCGGCCACGGGCGCGGGGCGAGCCTGGCCTCCCCGGGGGGGCCCGGGGCCCGGCTGTCCCCGCGGAGTCCGCCCGGCTGCGGGGAGGCCACCGCCACTCGGGCGCGCGTGGCGTGGGCGCAGGGACACGGGCTGCCCCGTGTCACGCGGACAGTCATCTCTCCACCAGGTTCGGCTGTTTCCCTCACTGTCCCACCCGCTGTTCCGAAGGGTGAGAGCGATATCGACGCCCACGTCTACCGCGGGGATGGGTCCTGGAGCACGCGCGCTCGGGGGCTCAGGGATTCCGGGGGCCTCGCTGTCCAGGAGCCTTCGGGCGACAGGAAAACGCCCCCCAAGACGCGCGCGTCCTAATCCCTGGGACCCGCGAGTAGCGACCTGAAAGGCCTTTACGGACGGGATCCTCCTAAGGACCCGTGATGGCGAGATAATGCCGGCGACAGGACGTCACCCGACGTCGTCAGCATCCGGGGGGAGGGGCGGGGGGGCCGCACCCCCGCTCTGAAAACACGGGGGCCCCTAGCCGAGGCCGCGGGCCTTCCGGAGCTGGGAGGGGGACCAGGTTGTGTCCTGCAGCCCGGAAGCGGCCCGCGCCCCGCACCTGGGTGTTGGCCAGGTGCGCCCCCAGCTGCGACGTGGTTCGCGTGCGTTGTGTTAAGCCTCCGCCTTTGCGGTGATTTGTTGCACTGGCTGCGGGAAACCAGTACGCGCACCTGAGGCCGCAGAGGCTGGGCACCTGCCCAGGGTCACCTGGCCCCCAGCTAGAGCCGAGCAAGGACTGCAGACCACTCGGAGCCAGCCGGGCCCCAACCTCCCACCAGGGGAAGCCAAAGCCGCTCAACACAGGGCCGCGGGGGAGGGGGATGGGGGTGGGGGATGGGAGTGGGGATGGGGGGTGGGGGTGGGGGTGGGGGTGGGGGTGGGGGGTGGGGGGTAGGCTCTATCAGTGACTGGTGGGAGGGGTAGAGAAAGTCACCGGTCACCGTCCTCCTAGACGCTTTCGTAGGCGGCTGAGGGAAGCAGCCCTGTCCTTCTGGCCTGTGAGGGGTTCTCCAGTGGTGGGACCCAGGGGCCCTGGTGGCTTCCTCCTGCTGGGTTCCCTGTGTCCTTACATGGAGGGGAGGGGCCCCTCAAAGAAAGGGCCGGGTGCTCCTTCAAGAGAAACCGCTTACTCTGCCCGTCGACTCTAGAGCCCAGGTCGCTGGGGAGCCCGTCTTCAAAACTGATCTTAAAATTCTCGTGATAAAAAGACATGCAGGGAGACTTCGTCCTTGCTGCCAGCTCTTCACCGGCTCCAGGTGGCCTTTGGCTCTCGCGTCGAGTGTGAAAATGGTACATAGTCAATGTCAACCCCCCGAAACGCCAAGCACACGTTCCCCGTGAGGCCAGACGGGTGAGGTTGTCAGATGCTGCATGAGACTAGTGAATGTCTATCGCCCACAGCCCCGCGGTTAAGTCAGTTACCACCGAAGTCATAATGGCATTAATTCTTTACAGACGTGAAAGTGCTTCTTACCGCAAAATGCAACCCGCTTCCTTTTTTTAGGTGTTTAAGCCCAGAGGAGGACTCCCAGCTGGCCTGGGACGGGGTGACAGGCATGGACCCAGGAAACACTTTTCTTGAGGTGTAAGTTCATAAGAAAATCTAAATGTCATAAGATCAAAGATGGGAAGTCAGGTGATTTGTTTTGTTTTTGTCAAACATGTGATTTGCCAACATTTCCTCCCAGCCCATGCCCTGCCTGCCTGTGTCTCCCCCTGACCCCCGGCCCTTATGTGCCACCAGTTTGTTCTCTGTGTCTGTGGGTCCGTTTCTGTTTTGTTTTCTTCATTTTGTCTTCAGATCCCATATGTGAGATCGCATGGTATCTGTCTTTCTCTGTCTGACTTATTTCACTCAGCCTAACACCCTCTGCACCCATCCATGTTTTTGCAAATGGTAAGGTTTCCCTTTTTACGGCCGAGTAATATTCCATCGTCTATGTGAACCACCTTTTGTCTATTCTATCGATGGGCACTGAGGCTGCTTCTCTAGGTTCACTATTGTCAATAATGCTGCAGAGAACTTAGGGGGGCACAGGTCTTTTCAAATTAGTCGTTTTTGCTTTCTTTGGATAACTACCCAGAAGTGGGGTTGCTGGGTCATAAGGTAGTTCTAATTTTGATTTTTTTTGAGGCACCCCCACACTGTTTTCTATCATGGCCAGTTTGCTATTCCAACGACAGTGCACGACGCCTCCCTTTTCTCCGCATCCTCACCAACACTTATCTGTTGGTTTATTGGTGATGCCATTCTGATAGGTGCGAGGTGACATCTCCTTGCAGTTCAGATTTGCATTTCTCTGATGATGAGTGACATCGAGCATCTTTTCTTATGTCCGTTGGCCATCTGTGTGTCCTCTTGGGAGAAATGTCTATTCAGGTCCTCCGCCCAGTTTTTAATTAAATTTTTTTTTTTTTTTTTTTTTTTTTGGTATTGAGTTGTATGGGTTTCTTGTATATTCTGCATATTAACCCCTTACAGGATATACCCCTGGAGAGTATTCGGCAGGCTGTCTTTTTTCTTTATAGCCTTAACCATCAACAGTAAGCTGTAGACAAAAACACGAACTCACCTTACCTGTTAATTTGTAGTGACAATTCGAATTGCTGAATGCGTGACATACTCAGGTGGGGTTTGTACCTCGAAGCTAATGACAAACCGATTAACCATTCGCACCTAACGCAGCACGCTGCGTGACTGCAGAAAATCAAGTCTGCACTTGATTGACATGTACAGGCTAGGACTGGGGTTTACATGTATGTTACATGATAAGATATAAGATACAACACCAAAAAGTGGCCCAAACGACGTAGCATAGGAAAAGGAAGCCCCACACCCAGCTTGGAGGTGCAGGAGTTCACAGACGACCCTACAGACTTATAGGACGTCAGTATCCTTTCCTCTGAACCTACAAAAGGCTGAAGATACAAGTTGCAACACCAGCGGCTCAACCGTTTGAACCCGGGGAGGCAGCTTCAAAGATTTCTTGGGTCGAGCCATACTTTTGCTCCCCCTTTTTGCCTTATTATTAACGTTTAATCGATTTTTAACAGCCACTTCCACAGTGCTAGCGACTGGCCGGTGTATTTTTCTAATCCTCCCCGTGGCCTCACGAGTTGGCTTATTTTTACTTCCTAGATAAGAAGACACGGGGACGAAGGTGGTTCAATTGTCTCCGAAGTTCACCCAGCTACTCAGTGGCTGAGACAGATGCGAAGCAAAGTCTGAGTGCAAAGCCCAAGCTGGTTATCGAGAAGACATTTTTTTATTACGTTTTAAACCCCACAACTGGGTATGTCTCGGGAGGCCGTCGGGAGTAGCGGCAGAGCGTGGGGCTACGTGCACAGGGCAGAGTGCCTGGCCCCGCCCCTCTGGTGTGTGACTGTGGGCAAGGCGCCAAGCGGCCTGTCACTCAGCGTCCCCTTCTCATCACTGGGAACACTCACAGGACTTTCCACATAAGGTTTTTGGGATAATTGCACGAGTTAAACTGCTTGGAGGGCTTAGAATAGTGGCCAGCACACAGCATGGCACTCACAGAGAGTCCCATCAGTGTGATGGGTGGATTTCAATGGAAAAAAACGAAGTCCCTGGCCATGCCACCCTGAACAAGCCTGATCCCGTCTGATCCCGGAAGCTAAGCAGGGTCGGGCCTGGTTAGTACTTGGATGGGAGACCACGTAGGAGGACCAGGTGCTATAGGCATAAAAAATTTAAAAATTAAGGGATTGTAAGCTGACAAGGTCCTTGCATTCTGTGAGGTCAACCAAGGGTGGCCTCATCCAAAAATAAAAAGAAAAGAATAGAAAAAGAAAAAAAAAATGAACAAAAAAATATGCTCAAACCGATATCCTGTCACTGAGCCTGTGGCTGGCCAGCACCATGCCCTTTAATATAGAGCCCCATGTTGACCAGTGTTACTCTGACTTATACCATAGCAGGATATGCATAGCATCTGTCGGCTGGGACTTATGCATATAACCGTTCTGGGAGGAAAAAAAAAAAAAAGGTTGCTAAGGAGAGTGAACTCCTGAATTAGTTTTTCCCTCGTCTGTAAAAGATAAAACGCCATTGTTCTGAGTGCCCCCGTGATCCCTGCCGAAAGATGATTTAGGGATTTAAATTCCTTCCTGGATCAAGTAAGCGTGACAGATATTTAGGAAAGAATGTCAATTATTTCAAGGTCAAATGCAGGGGGCATCTCTGTTCAACACAGCGGAAACTAAGACACAGTTGATAGTGTAGCTGGAAGTTCCTCTCGGTGCCCTGAGATTTTAAAAATAGCCTCGTTTTAGTGAGAAACTTCGAGGCACCAGAAGGGGTCGGGTGAGTGGGTCAAAACGGCCCCGTCACGCTGAGAGTTTGGGAAGAGTGGAGATGCTGCTTCCAGATCCTTCCGGAGCAGCTCTGAATTCCGCTTTCTTGCTGAGAGTAAAATAGCCGAGCTTGGACGTGAGGTTAGACATGGACTTTCTCGACTTCTTTTCCTGAAAAGACACAAAAATTACTAAGTGGCAAAGTCCCCCATGTTCCGAAGGGGACATGGGAGCCAGACCGTGCCTTCGGCCGTTACACCGACTGAGGCTTCCGATGCTTCATGGGTGCGTGGTTTGAAATCATGTCATCCCTTATGAATCTTTAGGGATTTTTTTCCCTTCCCCATTTTAATATTTAACAGGCCGAACTTTTCCATCGACGGGGGAACTTCACGTCCAGAGGGAACGCTCACT
>JAQQSQ010000075.1:0-15244 GCA_028627145.1 Eidolon dupreanum
CTGATATGTGGTGGGTATTCCACTGTAGTAACACTTTTGACTTCTCCCCAGTCCAAACACACTCTTCTTCAAGAGATTAATCTGACTGTTCAGTGAAGAAGAAAAAATACGGCATAGAGATACTAGACTCTTCTTATTACTCTCTTAAAACCAAGCTTACAACAGGAACCACATAGTCTGCTTTCTCACTCTATGCCATAGTTTGACCATAACAGCCACCACCGATTATCAGAGAGGGCCACTTGAGCCAACAGTCCCTTTGACTAGATGGGTAATTCTACCTAAATATGAGAGTCAATGTTAAAATACTTACTTTCCCATGGAAATAAGCTATATTCTCTAACATCAGCTTGATGAGTTATAAAAGTATTAGTTTAGACTCCATCTGTTAACTTTTGTTTTACTTTTGGATTGCTATCAGAACTCTTGGGGAGGAGATAGGTATATTATTGCTGGCTGCCCTCTAAAATCCAACAATAACTTGAAGAAGCACATTTTACTTGAATTCACATGAGAATTTATAAAAATTTACAACACACTAGGCACTAAAGCACATCTCAGAAAACCAATTTTTAAACAAATTTTTTAATTACAAAATAAAACATTTCTAAGTAACTGAAAAGTCAGAGGAGATTCTAATGGAAATTTAACATTACTTAAGACTGAAAGGTAACAAATATAGTGCATATCAAAACTTGCGGGATAGAGCTTAAAGTGATACATAGAATAAATTTCTTACATTAAATCTTTATATTAGAAAAGAATGAACTGGTACAGTCATTATAAAAATCAGTATAGCATTTCCTCAAAAACCTAAAAATTGAAATACTATATGACCCAGCAATCCCACTCCTGTGTATATATCTTAACAAATTGAAACTAGTATCCAAAGGGATAGCTGCTCTCCCATGTTTATTGCAGCATTATTAACAATAGCCAAGATATGGAAACAACCTAAATGTCTGTCAATGAATCATGCATATGATACACAGACACACACACACACACACACACACACATACACACACACATACACACACACATACACACACATACACAATGGAATATTATTCAGCCATGATAAAAAGAAAATCATTCCATTTGTGACAACATAGATGGAACTTGAAGACATTATGCTAAATGAGATAAGTCAGACAGAGAAAGGCAAATACTGTATAATGTCAATTATATGTAAAATCTAAAAAAAAAACTAAACTTGTAAAAACCAAGAGTAGAATGGTGGTTACCAGGGTCTGGTGGGGGGGCGCAGAATTGGGGTGATCTTGTTTACGGGTACAAACTTACATCTAGTAGATAAATAAGTGATCTAATGAACAGTATAGTAATTATACTTAACAACGCTGTATTATAAACTCCAAAGTTGCTAAGAAACTAAATCATAACTGTTTTCAACACACAAAAAAATAATAAATATATGACAAGATAAAGGTGTTAGCTAATGCTACTGTAGTAATCATACTACAATATATAAGTGCACTAAAAGGACACATTGTACACCTTCAACTTACACAATGTTATATATCGATTATATCTTAATTTAATCAAAATTTGAAAGAAAGATAATGAAGATCAGCAAAGCCAAAAAAGGTACCTAGGAAGAGAGAAACTTATAACAAGATGAAAAGAGAGAATACAAAAACCACCACTGCCACCATCAATAATATGAAATAAAATGTATAAAATATTAAGCATCTCCAGCTACATATAATTGGAGATATAGCAGATATTAAAATAATTATAGATGAGTATTACAAAAAAAACTTCATGCCACTAAATTATAAGGTATAAAGAAAAGACAACAATTCTGAGGAAAAGATATAGATTACTAACACTGATTGAAGAAGAAAAAAAAGTATCAATCATCTTATAAATCTACAACCATTTTTTAATTGAAGAGTAGATAATTTTTCATAATAAAAACACCAGGTCCAGATACATTTACAGTCAAGTTCTACCTAAAATTCAATAAAAAGAAAAATAAAATAATTATAGACAAGCATTTCAAGATTATTATAGAGGAAAAACACACCAACTTATTTATGGCAATTGGCATATTCTTTATTCTAAATCTGACAAAATTAGCATAAGAACAAAAAATTATAGTAACTTTTAATTACAAATCTCAATGTAAAAATCCTGAGGCAAATATTAGTGAATCAAATCAAGAAATATTACAGTACTGGAGTGATTATATTTATTTCAGGAATGCAATGTTATTCCAGCATTATTGGAAAAATTTTAAATTGTCAAATGACATGGTAACATATCAGGTTACCATCATACAGCTAACAATAATATACTCTGGGGAAAAAAATGTTTAAAAACTATTTAAAGTCATAGAAAGTGACTGGAGAAACGAGGCACAAATTGAGAGGATTCAATTTTTGAAAGAAAGAAAGAAAGTGCACTGGGAGAGATCCAAATTGATGTGGTATATCAGTCAGGGTATATCAATAGGATTCATAGGAGATATATATCTATATATATAAAACACTTTTGAGATTTCATGAAAGCTCAGTATGTTTCTAAGTACTTCTAATTTAGTGTGATTCAAACCAAATTCTGTTTTTAATGTAGGAGCATATTTATAGATGGATATTTACATATCCTTGTATAAATATATAATTACAAATATGTGTATGGATATATATACACTAGTATATATATATATATATATATTTTATTATGGAAAATTAACTACTGTTCAACTTTTAAAAAATTTTTATAGGTTTATAGGACAATTGATATTTTCTATATCTTCTTCAATTGATATTTATATTATTTTATATATTATATATACACACAGAGACAGACACAGACACATGAATTTTCATTGACTCACACCATTTGGGGGACTGGCAAATGTGAAATCTCTAGAGCAGGCTGGAAGACTAAGAACTCTCACGCAGGAACTAGTGCTACTGTCTTGAAACAGAATTTCATCTTCCTTGGTGAAATCTCAGTTTTGTTCTTAAGTATTTTCAACTGATTAAATGAGTTCCACCCATATTATAAAGGATAATCTCCTTTACCTAAAGTCAATTTAAGCAGATCTTAACCACATCTACAAAATATTTATGTCATAACACTTAGATTATTGTTTGATTGAAAAAATGAGTACTAGAGCCCAGGCAAGTTAACATAAAACTAACCATCACATATGGCTTTTTATTTAAGAGTACTAAACCCACGTAGTATGTGACATTTACAACTCAAGCAGAAAACCACAGTCTTCTTAACTTGAAAAATCAAGGAACAAAGTTTAAGCCTTCCAGAGTAACTAGAAATTAAAAGGAAAATCCAGAAATGGAGAGAACCAAAAGCTTCAAAAATCTGTGTTTAAATTCTCAAATCCTTGGCTGACCCATGAATTACACATGCATGGAGGAAGCTTCAATGAATCCACCAGAAAGCAACAGCTGGAAGGCAAAACTAAAGAAACAATTCAGGTACTGCCCCCTGCAGTAAAAATAGAATTTGAAGTTTGAATCACACAAAATTGAAAGTACTAAGAAACATTCTGAGCTTCTACTGAAATCCTCAAAAATATCATATTTGGGAGTAAAGGCTACCTCCAAAAACTAAGAGTGTCACCATAGGACAGAGCAAATACAAAACAGAACTACTCTAACAAAGTATAAACCAAGCCTTCAAAATTGCAAGATAGTTAACCAGTTAACTGACTACTAGACGAGCAATAATCACTCTTCAGAGGAATTTTAAAGAATCTGGAGACTCTACAACATGATATTCACATCAACCAAAATATAATGAAAGGTTTATCAGATATGGGAAAATAACAGAAGCTGTGACCCAATGTTATGAGAAAAAGTAGTAAATAGAAATAGACACCAAGATGACCCAGTATTGAAAGTAAATAACAAGAACTTTAAAACTGGTATTGTTTTAGAATTTAAAGAAAAAGATGGACATAATGAATGAACAGATAGGGAAATGTGTCAGAAAAATAGAAACCATGAAAAAGAACCAAATGGAAATTCTACAACTGAAAAGTACAATATCTGAAAAAAAAAAAAAAAAACAATAAAAACAAAACACTGAATTATCACTATGCTGAAAACTGCAGAAGAAAGTATTGATGAACTTGAGAACAGAAATATATTAATGTTTGAAAGTGAAGAACTAGAGAAAAATAAATTTAAGAATAAAATGCCTTAGCTGGCTGTGGGAAAACATTTTTTGGTTTAATATTTGAGTAATTGGAGACAGACCAAAAGTAGAGGCAATGAAGGAATAAAAACATATTTGAAGAAATAATGGTTAGAAATATTCTATGTATAATTTTTAAAGCATTAGTTTACAAATCCAAGATGACCAAAGAAGTCCAAGAAGTATAAACACAAAGAAAACAAAAACGGAGCACATTATTATATTTGTGCATGACTATATAAATATGGAGAAGTCTACGTATACAGGTACATCCCATGTTGTTATTCTCAAGGAGTGTGAGCAGGGTGAAGGAAGACAGAGAATGTAGAAGAGAGAAGAAGAGCATTAAAAAATGTATCTAAAATAAAGACATTAATATGATCCTATTTATTTAAAATAATGTATATTATATATAGAAAAAGAAAATGCATGTAAGAATAGTCACCAAAATATTAATGATTAATATTTCACTATGACCTTTAGTTTTCCTTATATTTTATGAATTCATGAAATTTATTATAATGATTAATATAATTAGGATTTTTTAAATCTTTTTTTTGTGCATTAAAAACATTAAGTCAGAGGCCTACACTTTTACTCACCCCAATAATGATATTGCATAATGTTTTTCTTCATCTATTCATTGTAAAGCAACACATACAGACACTTTGGTCCAGAACTCACTTGTACAACATAAAGAAATCCAGGAGTAGAGATCATACACAGTTTAAGATTTTGATTAGTGTTAGAAGGTTGCTTTAAAAGTTAAGCTTAGTACAGGTTTAAAATAATTTAGTCACCCTACTGCTGAGGCAGATAACAAATCAAGTTTAAATGTACCAGCTGAAATCTGCAAGAGTCAGTTCATAATTTCTTCTATATTAATAATCAAGAAGAGAAAAATATCCTATGTGATTCTAGTCAACCACACAAAAATATATATTTATGAGTACTACTTTCCTAGGTACTAGCCATTCAGCATTCAATAAAATGGGCAAATATTTATTAGCTCAGTGAAGGAAGACAGAAAATAAGCCAAACAAATAAGTCAATTACATAGCAACTTAGAAGGTAAGAAATGCTAATGGAGAAAATTTAAAGAATGAATGAAAATAGAGAGAGCCAGAGATGACATGAATTGCAATTTTAAATAAGCTTCAATAAAGAGATTTTAATTCAAAGTTTGGAAGGAATTTTGAGAATGAGCCATGCGAACATTTATAGAAGAGCATTATTAGCCAAGGAAAAGGGAATACAAAAGCTTCAATGCAGAAAAATGCCATTATGTTTCAGAACCACTGAGTAAGCCATCAAAAAGTAATGCAGGGGATGGTAGTAGGAAATATAGTCTTCTGTGCCATTGTAAGGCTTTGTGTTTTACTTTGGGTAATATAAGAAGCTACTGCAGGGTTTTGAGCTGAGAAGTTACATAATTGAACTTTATAGTTTTAACATAGTTTTATGTGAATCAATCTTGTGGCTGAGTTGAGAGTAGATAGTAAATAGAAGTGGCAGAGAAAGGGAAGATGCAGGAATACTAGTTGAAAGATTATAATAATTTGAAGGGAGAAGATAATGATGGCTTTGACTCAAGTGGTAGTGGTGGAGGTGGGTAAAAATGGTCCAGATTTCAGATGTGACTTTAAGGTAAACTCAATTTTTTTCCTAATAAATAGGAAAGAAGTGTAAGGGGGAAAAAATGAAGTAGTGAAGACTCTGAGATATGAAGTACTAACAAATAGAAAGCTAGTATCAAAGCTTTTAACTGAAATAAAGACTACAGAGAGAGTAGATTTAGAGAGGGGAATAACTGGAAGTTTGTTTTGTAACAAACTTGTTATGTTTGAGCTGTCTGATAGATTTGCAAATTGAGATGAGTAGCAGCTGGATAAAAGTGTGAAGTTAAAATGATAAACCCAGTTGGATATCTTACAATGGAATCAATACTATGTACATACTATTTACAGACTAAATAAGATTACTAGGAGATTAATGCAGATAGAGATAGGCTCTCTGCATTATGAAGAAAGGCTCGTAGGAGAGGAAATGAGGAAAATAAATGAAAATAATACCAAAACATTTTGCTGTAAAAGACAAAAACATTTAAGGAAAGGAAGCTGACAAACTTAGAGTGTAGGACAGTGGTTCTCGACAGGGAGTAATACCCCCTAGAAACATTTGGCAATATCTAGAAGTAGTTTTGGTGGTCATGACTGAGGTTGGGCGTGGTGACAGGCTGGGCTGCATAGAATCCAGTGCCCTTCTTCTATCCTCCTACCAATGGAGGCATGGAGACTACAATAGGGGAATTATTGTTTCAAGAGTACAGAGCACCTTTCTGATTTGTCCACAGAATGGAACTGAAACCACAAGTGAATTTACAAGAGGCAGATTTTAGAATTAGTCAAGGAAAACCTGAATTAACTAGTGCTTTCCAAAAAGAAAATGGTGTATGTTTTTGGTAGCAAAGTCCCCATCAATGGGAGTATTCAAACAAAAATGGATGATATATTTTAAAACATATTTTTGCACTTGATATGGTCTGGCCTAGATGACCTCTCAGAATCACTTCCCAAATTTAGAATCCAGATTTGTTCAGACCTGAGACAAAGACACCATCTAGACTTGGTACTCTTGGTCTACCACGTCTGTTTCATTCTCTCATCGTTTCAGTATCAACCATACTGCCTGCTGGGCATCATTGCCCCTGGTCCACCATTATCAAGCTGCAAGTCCCTTACTCCATTATTAAAATCTAAAACATCCCCCACATTTTCTTATAAGAGTCCCACTATGGCCTTTTGAGTATGTTTCCATTTTTCAGAACAATTCTTAGAGATAGCTATTATATTTTTAGTAAACTCAGTATTTCATTTACTTCTAAATAAATGTGCCTTTTCCAAATTCAATTTCACCCCCTTGACGATATAAGAATTATGTTTTAAATAGCTAGCTTTTAAATTATCCAAAATCATAGCAGTTCCTTCATTTCCTAAGTCGTGAGGTATGTGCTACTAAAGACACAGAGATATTAAATGTCCTCATCAACTCTATATTATCTCTGTATCTCTGTGTTCCAGAAGTATTTGTTAAAAGTATTTTCATCTTTATTTGTACATTCTCTAGCTCAGCTCAGAGATCGCAAAAAGTGGGCATATTCTAACACTCTCCTCATCTCAATTACTAGTAAGAAAATTGAATCAGTAATTTAAAAAAATATTTCAAAGAAAAGTTCAGGACCAAATGGCTTCACTGGTGAATTCTCCCAAACACTTAAAGAATTAATACCAATCCTTCTCAAAATCTTCTTAAAAATAGACGAGAAGAAAATACTTCTATACTAATTTTCAAGGCCCACTTTATCCTGATGCCAAAATCAAACTAGGACACTACACCAAAAAAAAGAATTGCAGGCCAATATCCCTGATGAACACTGATGTAAAAATCCTCATCAAAATATGTGCAAACTAAATTTAACAGTATATTAAAAAGATCATACACCAAGATCAACTGGGATTTATTCCTAGGATGCCATGATGATTCAACACACACAAATTAATAAGTATGATATATCACATTAATAGAATGAAAGATAAAAATCATTATTATCACAACAAATGCAGAAAAATCATTTGACAAAATTCAACATTTTCTCATGATAAAAACTCTCAAAAATTGCTGTTAAAGGAATACTTCTCAAAATAATAATCATACGTGACATGACCACAACTTACACTGTATTTAATGATGAAAAACTGAAAGCATTGCCTCTAAGACCAGGAAAAAGACAAAGATGTCCATTTTCACCACGTAAAATTAAAAAACAAACAAACAAACAAACAAAAACATAGTACTGGAAGTCCTAGCTAGAGCAATTAGGCAAGAAAAAAAAGTCTCCTAAATCAGAAAGAAAGAAGTAAAAATTGATTTTATTTACACATGGCATGCTATTATATACAGAAAATCCTAAATACTGTACCAAAAAATTGTTAGAACTAATAAACAAATTCGGTAAAATTGCAAAATACAAAATCAATATACAAAATCATCTGCATTTCTACATACTAACAACTATTCGAAAGAAAAAAATAAAAATAATCTCATTTACAATAGCATCAAAAACAATAAAATACTTAAAAATAAACTTAACCAAGAGGTGAAAGATCTGTACACTGAAAACTATAAGATATTAATGAAAGAAATTGAAGAAGACACAAATAAATGGAAAGATATTCTGTGTTCGTGGATTAGGTGAATTAGCATCGTTTAAATCTCCATATTACCCAAAGTGATTCAGCGAAATTTTTTTTCACAGAAATAAAACAAACAGTCCTAAAATATTCATGGAACTGCAAAAGACCCCAACAGCCAAACAATCTCAAGAAAAAGCAAAATTAGAGGCATCACACTTCCTGATTTAAACTATAGTACAAAGCTATAGTAATCAAAACAGTATGGTATTGTCATAAAAACAGACATATAGACCAATGAAATAGATTAGAAAGCCCAGAAATAAACCTATACATACATGGTCAATTAATTTTTGATGAAGCCAAGAATATACAGAGGGGAAAAAGTAGTTTCTTCAATAAATAACACTGAGAAAACTAGATAACCATATGTAAAAGAATAATACTGGACTCTTATCTTACACTGCTAACAAAATTCACTCAAAATAAATTAAAAATTTGAACATATAACCTGAAACTGTAAAAATCCTAGAAGAAAACACAGGGAAAAAACGCCTTTAAAAAATCTTCTTGACATTGTTCTTAGCAATGATTTTTTTTATTTTCATGCCAAAAGCAAAGAAACGAAAACAAAAATAAACAAGTGGGACAACATCAAACCAAAAAGACCCTCCACAACAAAGGCAACCAATGACAAAATGGAAAGAAAACCCATGGAACTGGAGAAAATATTTGCAAAACACAAATCTGATGTGGTTAATAGCCAAAATATACAAGAAACTCATACAACTCAATACTAACACAAAATAAAACAAAGAACACTTTTAAATGGGCAAACCATCTGAGGAGATATTTTTTTCAAAGAGGACATACATGACCATCTACAACAGGAAGTGTGTTCAACATCACTAATCGTCAGAGAAACACAAATCAAAACGGTAATGAGATATCGCCTAGCATCTGTTAGGGTGGCTATTATCAAAAAAACAATAGATAACAAATGCTGGTGAGGATGTGGATAATAGTGAACCTATTATACACTATTAGTGGGAATGTAAACTGGTACAGCCACCATGGAAATAGTATGGCACTTCCTTAAGAAATTAAAAAGAGAATTACCACATGATCCAGCAATCCCACTTCTGGATACATATCCAAAGGAAGCAAAATCATTATCAAAGATATATCTGTGCCCTCATGTTCATTGTAGCATTATTCACAATAGTAGAGGTATAGAAACTACTTAAGTGTCTATTGACAGATGAATAAATAAAGAAAATGTGATACACACACGCGTTCACCCTAAAATATTATTCAGCCTTAAAAAGAGGAAATCCTGCCATTTGTGACAACATGTATGAACCTGGAGGGCATATGCTTAGTGAAATAAAGCAGAGAAAGACAAATATTGCATAGTATCACTTACATGTGAGATATTTTTAAAAATGTTGAACTAATAGAGAGAGTAGAATGATGGTTGCCAGGAGCTGGTGGATGGAGGAAGAAGGGACAGCATAATAAAGTGGCACAAACTTTCAGTTATAAGATAACTAAGTTCTGAGGAGCTACTGTATAAAAAGTTTACTGCAGTTGCTAATACTGTATTATATAATTAAAATTTGCTAAGAAAGAACTTATGTGTTCTCACTCCCTGCCCCCACAAAAAAAGTAAATATCTGAGGTGGTAAATGTGTTAATTAACTTCATGGTGGGAATCTTTCCACAATGTATTTGTATATCAAATCATCACCTTCTACTCTTTAAATATCTTATAATTTTTGGCCAATTATACCTCAATACAGCTGAAAAAAAGTAGTAGCAATACATTATAGATCTTATAAATAGAGGTAAATGTATGAAAAAAATAACACAAATGACTGGATGGGAAGTGAAAATATTTAAGGATCTTAATCTTTAGAGGATTACAATATTATTTTAAGGTAGGCTGAAAAGGTAAATATGTATATTATAAACCATACAGCAATCACAAAACACACATACACACAAAACATGCAGTTTTGTTTTACTTAAGTTAAAAAAAAATGGAGGTAAAATAAAATTTTAAAAATACTTAATCCAAAAGTAAGTGGGAAAAGGGAAGGGAGGATAGGAAATGAATGAATAACATGAGACAAATAGAAAACAAGCAAAACGTTGGAGGATTTAAACTTGACCATATCAATATTTACATTAAATATAAAGGGTGCAAACCATGGGTCACAAACTATAGCCCAACTAAATATAGTCCATTGTGATTTTTTTTTTTTGGTAAATAAGTTTTTACTGGAACATAGCCATACCCATCCATTTATGTGTTGTATATGCAGCTTTCATGCTATAACAGTGAAGTTGAACAGTTTCAACAGAGATTATATGATCCAAAAGCCTAAAATATTTACCATATAGCTCTTTACAGAAATGGTTTGGTGTCTTTAGTCTATATACTTCAATTTAAAGTCAGAGATTCTTACGCTGAATTTTAAAAGAATAGCTAAATGTAATGTTCAGGAAACTCATCTTAAATATAAAGACATGGATAAATTAAAAGGGGAAGACAGAAAGAGTTATACCATATAAATATTAATTAAAAGCAAGCTAGAATGGCTAAGATAATATCAGATGAGGTAGTCTTCATAACGAGCTTTATTACCATAGATAAAAAGGAATATTTCCTAAGGATAAAGTGGTTAGTTCATAAAAAATAAAAATGTTAAATGTGTATGCATCTAATAACATTCAAAATATATAAAGCAAAAACAGAACTGAAATGAGAAATGAACAAACCCACAGTTATAATAGGAGATTTCAACAATTTTTAAACAGTAATTGATAGACAAGATAAAAAGATAATTAGTAAGCATAAAGACTTGAATAGCACTTTCAATCAACTGGACATAATTTATAGTAGTGAATATTCCACCCTAAAACAAAAGAATACATGTTCAAGTGTTGACAGAACATTAACCAATATTCGTTCTAATCACCATAATTATAATTAGCAAATTCCTATAGTTACAAAGAGTGCTTGAGGTTTACAAGCCCCAAGACTGTGATTTTCTAGTCTTTCCCTAGAATTCTATATTGTTTCTATTGTACAACACTGGAAGGAACCAAAGCCTAGTTGGTGGTCTGTTGTATCAACTCTCATCTCTCTAAAAGTAATTCTTTACAGTTGGGACAATCCCCTTTGAATTCCATGAGGGTTCACAGCATAAGCATGTAAAACATCAATACTAATTACACTTTTATCAATGGGAACAATAAAAGTGGTGCAGGACAGGAGTCCAAATAGCCCCACCCAGATGGTTATGGCACCTTCTGTGGTAACCAGCAAACAAGACAATCTCTCTCTCCCTCTTCCCTCTCTCTTCTCTCTTCCCCTTCCCTACTAGAGAGTGAAAAGTATAGTCCATGCTATAGTTGTTGACCTACTTGGTTGCCTATGTGTCTAGTTACAGAAAGTGCTCAGTTTAGGGAACAAATAAGCTTGGGACACTCATCAGGAATGTTCAGGGATGCTCAGGGCCCATGGTAGACTGCCTGTTTCAGACACTTAGTAATAAGTGAGTATTGATATAAGAACAGAGGAACAAATAGGTCAATGGGGAAAAAAATAAAACAATGAACTCAGAGAAAGAACATTTATAGGTGAGAATTTAATATGTGATAAATATAGCTTCACAAATCAAAGGTGAAAGAATAGGTTGTATTATACATGATGTTAGAAAGAAAATAAAATTGGATCCCTAAATAACAACCCATATGAAAGTAAAATCCAAATAGATTAATAAAAGATAAAATAGAAAATCGATAGAAAAATGTTAGAATTTATATGTTGATTTAGAGGTAGAAAAGAATTATTTTTAATGTACTTAAAAAGCACAAATCCTCAGGCAAAAATTTGACTATAATTACATCAAAATTAATTATTTTTGTTTAATAGAGAAGAGTATGGATAGAGTTAACAGAGTAATGACAAACTATAAGAAAATATCTAAAACTGACAATGCAGAAATATACAAGGAATTTATTTAAGTCCTCAAGAGACAGATAACCCAAGAGGAAAAAAAAATGCAAAAATGGTAGACAATTAAAATAGAGCAAATCCCAAGCGCTACTAAGAAAATCAAGAGATGTTCAAACTCAGTAGTAATCACAGAAGCAAATAAAAACACAAGTAAAATATTATCTTATCCATGTAGAATATAGGGATATAGGAACTCCTGTTGGGAGAAGAATGATAAAATATTCTCAAGAGCTATCTGTCAGCATTTAGTCAAATTAAGTTTACACACACTTTAGGACCCAGCAATTACACTAGAGATATGTAGCCCAAAGAAATTCTCGCATAGATCTACAAGTAAAAAACTTAAAAATGCCCATCGTCACTTTGGTTATTGTGATAGGGATTCAGAGCAATAGGAGTGTCCATCGCTGACTGGGAGAGTGGATAAATCAGTTTTGTTGGATACACATAAAGTTTTATGAAACATTTAAAAAAGAATGAACTAGATGTTTCACAGAGCACCATGGTCGGCACTTTGGTGCTGAGTAAAAGAAGCAAAATAGCATCTATATATAATTTCCATGATTAACATAAATCAAAAAGGCACATAGAACAAACATATTTTGTAAGACTTCATATAGTCAAATAATATATATGAAATATATTAGAATGTTTGCCAGTGGTGAATGAGGAGAATGAAATTTGAGAATGGGGACAAATGAGAAGAAAGAGAGAGAAAAGGGTTGGGGGAGAGGGAAAGAGGAAGGGAGGGAGAGAGTTTTCTCTTTTGGAGCAGTTTGAGAGAAATGGGAGTAACAACAGAAGAAAAAGTACATAGGCAGAAAAGCATAAGTCTGTAAAAACAAAGGTAAATAACCCAGTTTGAATGGAACAACACAGTATTTCAAAAGGAGTAGGAGAAGATAAGCCTTGAAAGACCATGGACTGCTTTTATCTTTTTATCTAAAAAAGTAAGCTATAAGGTTTGCTAATATTTAATATATGGATTGACCATGAAATTCTAGCTCACAACTGAAGACATTTGGGATCAATATGGAAGAAAAAAGTTTTAAAAGCCAAATTCTCTGTCATTTTCCTTAAATCTAACCTAAATCTCTTCTGTCACAGTGCAGCTAACATATACTTGCACTTCCTATGGCTCTGTGATGTCATTTCCTTTTGTAGCTATTAGTTCCCTGCAGTGTTTGTGCTTTACTCAACTCATGCTGTCTGATAACAGATGTGATTTCCAGCTGTGTCTGTATACCAACCACAGCAGGTTCATTAATAACAATTATTAAGTACTTTATGTTACAAATTGAGCCTGTAGCCATAGAGAAAACATCCAGTCATTTGTTTTATGGTCTCTTGTCAGAGCTAACTATAAATTCCCATTATCTCAACATTATCAGCATTGCAAAATGGATCTAAGCATGAGTCATAAATAAAACTACCAAACAGCTCAATCATTCTGGAAAGAACAGAGCATAAATTAACACTTGACGATGTTATGTTATATAAGAACTTAAATAATAGCTTAGGCCTTCCTGTCAGCTAATTATGCAAATTATTATTTTTAAGACTTTCATTTGTAGTTGCATGGCTTGTGCATTCATTTAGACATGCAATTAGAGTTCAATAAATATGCTGTCCATGCATTGCCCTCCACAACCCAAGAGTTTCTACTAATGAAGTATGAAGAACAGTGAAAATGAATAGAGAAAAGTGTCAACTGAGACAGTCTCTTAGGACTATAGAGAGTAGGAAAAAAATCATACTTTCTCTGAATACTGCATTTCATAGGAAAAATTAAATTGAGGAAGATTAATATAAGAGGAGCCACAAACTGTATGCATTATTAGTTCCTGAGTGGAAGCCCATATGGATTTCCAGTCAATTGTAAAAATATTTATTTAGTTCTCTCTATGTCAGGTCCAAGCTGTCTTAATTGATGAAGGCAGAACAGAAAGATAAACTGAACACATACATTTATTTAATGTGTGAGAGAAAAATAGCCAATAAACACATGAAAATTGAGAAAACTCACTAGTAACCAAAGAAATGCAAATTAAAACTATGAGATTGTTCATGTTTTAAAAGTTAATCCCAAGTATTGGGGAGAAGGTGATATAATAGGAAATCCAATCATTTGCTAAACCTGCAAGACCATTTTGTGATGTCTACCAAGAGTTCTAAAAGTGTCCATTACTTTTTTTTAAGTGAAGTGTAATTGACACATACATTACATCTTCATGTGTACGACAAAATGATTTCATATTTGTATATACTGTAGAACAAACACCACAAGTCTAGTTAACAACCAAAATATAGAACACTTCACAAATTTGCATGTCATCCTTGTGCAGAGGCCATGCTAATCTCCATATCATTCCAATGTTATTATATGTGCTGCTGAAGTGAGGGTAAGTGTTAATTAATTTTGATCAGTAATTCTAATTTTGGAAAATTTATTAGTTACAGATTTAGTATATGAATTTAATGACGTTGAATGTATAATGGCAAAAATAGCAAATAATATGATATATTAGGAGAATGAGAGAATAACTAAAATAGAATCTAAAATGAAATGCTTAAGTAACTCATGGCACTCGCTGATGAACTACAGTGCTGCCACAAAAAATTTCGTGAAGATTATTTAATATAAAAGTGTTCACATAATACTTGAAATGGGTTATAAACTGTTATACATGGTGTCATTTCAAATATTAATTAAATTATGACGTTTTTACACACATATATACATGCACCCATACATAAGGCTAAAAGAAATATCCTAAAATATTTAAAGATTTTAGTAATGAACTATGGATAATTTTTATCATCTTAATAATGTTCT
>JAQQSQ010000759.1:0-13828 GCA_028627145.1 Eidolon dupreanum
GCTTCGAAGGAGAGGAGCCGGCAGAGGCGTGAGTGGCCGGGGCGTGAGGGTCAGCGTGGCCTGCGGCCGGGCTCCCTGTGCTGAAGCCACCGCGTGGGCAGGGTGGAGGCCGCCCATCCGCCCGGCCCACGGCTGAAGTCCAAGGCCGGGACCCCTCGGCCGTGCACCCAGAGAAGGGGGTGGGAGGGGCAGAGGGGAAAGGCTGGCTCCGCCACGTCACCCCCCCAGGACCCCCAGGACCACTGACCCGGTGTTCCCCGCAGTGACGGGGCCGCGGGACGTCCGGCGTGGGCGCTGGTGTGCGGGAAACGGTGCACACGGGCGTGCAGCGGACAGAACCACGAGTCAAAACGCGGCACGCTTCATGTCCCGACCCGCGGCGGCTTGGGCTCTGCACCCAGCTCTCTCCCACCCAGAGCCCGGCCCCACGGCCCCCTCCCTCCCAGACCAGACGCTGTTTCTGAACGCGCTCCTCGCCCCCCGGGGCTTTGCGGGAGGAAGGGAACCCCTCTTCCTCTCCCCTCCCAGGTGCTCCACCTGGGGCCTGTGACCTGCACAGGGGAAAGACAGGTCGAAAAGAAACCCAGTGGGAGCTCAACACGTGCATCACACACCGTGACACATTCCCAGACAAAGGAAAAGGAGTCTGCGTTCTCGGGGCAGCGACTGGGGGAAGCTGAGCGGGCGGGGAAGTCGTGGGGGACGCGGGCTGGTCAGTGGGCTTCGTCGCGTAGCCTCCTCCGTGCCCTCTTCGGGCTGGCCGGGGTCTCAAGTCGTCTTGGTGACTCTCGCTGTCCTTCCTGGGGGAGAGGAGGGGACCGTCCCTACAGATGTGTGTCCTGCTCTTAAGCACGCGGGGGAGGTCAGGGAGCTGCTTCCACATCTGCTTCCTCCACAACTGTCTTCAGCTCAAAGTGACCCTTACACAGCAGTGCTACACTGGGGTGCGGGGGCGTTTTCTGCCACCTTCGTTGCCCTGGACGCTTCCCTCCCTCTGCTGAGCTTTCCGGGACCCGCCTGTCTGGGCCCCTCGGTGGCTGCCACCGTCATAGGTCCTCGGGAAACGCTCAGTAAAAGGACAGGACAGGGGCGGGCGTGACCGCTCCGGATCTTCTCCACCCCACGTCTCGTTCCTCTTCCCCCTTCCCCTGCCTTTTTCCCTGGGGCTCCACCCGGACCCCCTCTCCCATTCCGCCAGGCGACTTCTCACTCACGCCGTTAACTCTGCCGAACCCACATGTCTTTCTCCGGCTCCAGGCAGAGCCGTGGCCGTCGGCTCGGGCCTGTGTCCTGAAGCCCCCGGTCGCGAGCCCTCCGTCCTGGCTCTGGCCGAGCCTGCCGCTGCGTCGCTGCCGGGCCCCGCGTCCCGTCTCATCGGGCATCCCAGACTCGCCTCGACAGCCAGGGCTCCTCCCTCGCTACCTGCCTTCACCCCCTGTGAGCAGAGCGCCTCCTGACAACGCAAACTTTGCGCCTCGTTCCCTGACGAGCATCGTGACGGGACGCCACACCGTCGTCCCCACTCTCCCGGCTCGAAGCCGCCGCTCGGCCCTGAAGCCGAGTCCTCCTTCCTCCGCAGCCCCCCGACGGGAAGGCTGCTGCAGGGGCCCTCAGCGGCTCCGGCGGCAGCGGGTGTCACCTCTGGCAGGAAGCCCTCCCTCCGAGGCACCCCGGGTCCCAGCAGGCCCAGCCGAGGGGGGCCAGGTGAGCAGCCCAAGGAGAAACGCTGGCTGTCTTGGCCGCTGTGTCAGGTGTCTGTTGCTCTGTCGCTTTGCTCTGAAGGGTAGCAGAGCACGCCACCCCAAAACACGGCACTGTGGGAGTCGACCACCTTGAGCTGAAGGCACCGGGGGGCAGCGGACGCGGGGAGGGCCTCTCTCTGAACGCCCCAAGAGGAACTCGGGTGTCACAGGTCCCCTCCCCAAGGCTCACCAACCAGGAAGACGGGCTCTCGTCACAGGCGAGGGGTGCACAGGAGGAGGGGGGCCGGGTGGGGGATGCCCAAGGTGGGAGCAGGCTGGGTTCAGGGAGAGTCAAATTCAAAGGCACATTCGATAAGGTTTTAAGGAGGCAGCGCCGTGCCGTGAGCCGACCCTGACGCCCAGCAGGCCCTGGGCAGGGCACAGGTGCTTCTGCAGTAACGACAAATGGTACTTCAACATCGCACTACGGTTCTCTTCCATGCCTGTTAGTTTTCAAGGGCATTTTTAAAAATTATTATTACTTTCGAAGAGAAGCAGGTAATTATTAAATAGTATTAAATTATTAAATTCATTAAAAACATTATTAAATTCATTAAAACTCAGGGAAGCACCCAATATTTCAAGTTAAATGTACAATTCGGTATAAAGAATAAGACTTCTTTAAGATGCTCGTCCGGAGGTTTGCTCACTGAAGCTTACGAGCAGCAAGACACACAGCTCTCTGGTGGGCAGTAGGTGGGCGGTGGAAGTGGCCCCAAGGGTAACAGGATGTGCTGCCCTCTGGAATTACAGCCTCAGAAAAAACACGAACTTCCGGAGAATCCAGGAAATCCTTCCTGGCTTCCGCCAGCCTTTGGCATTCGCCTCCGTCATCTGCTTTTTCTCTTCCCCAAACCCACTTCTCACTGGTGGGCGTGAACTTTTTAGCCAGTGTTTGACATCAAAACAATCCCCACGGCTTTGACGGGAGCAGCTAACATGAAACAGTGCTCCTCCTGCTCACCTGATCAAGAGTGAGGCTGCAAGGCCCCTCGGCAGCTCCTCAGGCGGCTCCAGTCCTTCCTGAACCCTGCCCCTGGGGTCCCTAGGGTACAGAGATGCACCGGTTCCTCTCCATCAAGAATCTGACTGGTGACCGCAGAGAAAAGGAGACTTAGCAGCAGAAGCTGAAATACTAACAAAGAGGATATGGTTAACTCTTGAGAGTACAACCTACTGTTCTTATCTTAAGAGATGCTAATTTCTTACATGATCATGCTTTTTTTTCCTGAAAGGAAATTACTAAACTAAAATATTAACACATTTAAAAAATGGGCCTTCTCTTTCAAAGTGTTTGGGATGGTTATCTTTGCAAAATCTGGCAGGAAAAACATAGAAATCCTAAAGGGAAAAAAAAAAGACTGCTTTCACTGGGCATACAGCTGAAGCACATTGGCTGACTGAAACACTTTTCCTCTGACGTCTAAGGCCTCCCCTGAACAAAGCGTTTCCGAGCTGCCCCACAGCGTGGCTCGGAGTGAGTATCTGAGAGAGCTGCTCCTTGCCTCAATCTGTCCTTCGACAAAGAGAAATCGATTCTTCAAAATCACAGTGCTTCAGAGTCAAGTGCTTCATTCAGAGTTCTCTGCACATAAACCTCTAGATTACGGCAGGTTATTGAAATCTCTCAGGCTATTTATCATGTTCTTATCAGCCGTACCCAAAGAACCAATCTTATCAATTCTGGAGTAGAGCTAGAAACACAACACAAGGTGGCTTTCGTGTGTCCACTTGCTGTGTTTGTGAATCAGTGAACTCTTTTGACACTGACTATTCTTGGAAGTTGTAAGCTCATAGAACCGTTGCCGCGTCCAGCTTCGTGACTGACCAGTGGTTGCCCTTGATCCTGGGTGGTTTGCCTACTATGCTCTAGTCTTAACTGTCCCCGTTTCAGTGGTAACACGCATGTGATAATATGTGACTTGACTGAGTTGTAATGGGTGAGGTGACTCGCGCTATAGGCTGAATGTTTCTGTCCCCTCCCTCAACTTCATATGTTGAGACCTAAACACTCTGATGACATTAGGAGGTGGAACTTCTGGGAGGTGACGAGGTCATGAGGGTGGAGCTCCATGACGGGACTAGTGTCCTTATACAGAGACCCCAGAAGCCCCTCGCCCCTTCTGCCACATGAGGTCACAGCGAGAGAATGGATCGTCATCTGCGACCCGGGAGGGGAAGCGGGCTCTCCCCAGACACTGAGCCTCCTGGGGTCTTAGGCTCAGACTTCCAGCCTCCAGACTGTGGGAAATCTATTTCTGTTGTCTACAAGGGGCTATGGTGTTTTATTTTAGCAGCCTGAATTGACTAAAACGAATAGCTGCGTCCCCCAAAAGATATGTTAAAATCCCCAAACCTAACACTTGTAAATGTGCCCTTATTTGCAAATTGGGTTTCCGCAAGTGTGATCAAGTTAGGACAAGGGCATATGGAGTATGACAATATTCGCATAAGAAGTGAGGAAGAGGCTGGGACATACAGGAGGGTGACGTGAGGACAGAGGCAGAGAGCTCAATGAGGCGGCGAACGCCAGGAGGGCCAGCGGCCACCAGCAGCGAGGAGAGAGGCCAGGATCAGACTCCTTGTCGGAGCCCCCGAGAGAGAACCCAGCCCGCTGAGCCTTGACGTCGGCCTTCTGGCCTCCGGGGCAGCGAGCGAGTAACTGTCTGCTGTTCTAAGGCGCCTGCTTTGTGATCGTGTGTTATAGCAGTCTCAGGAAACTCATGTATGTGAGGATGAGAGAAACTTTTTCTACGTGGAGTCAACGCATGAAGCCATCAGAGTTTTCAAGAGATCAACCCTTTGTCAAACGCAGTAGGGATTACTGGGCAGCTGTCTCTCGCTCTCTGCCGCTCGTTCACAATTCTGGGGGTATGCACGTCCATTCCGCTGACGACTTCAGAGTTTACCTTTATACGGAGATCCAGAGATGATTTTATGTGAAACCCAAACCAGGTAAAATAGAACAGAACAAAACAGAAAACAGGCGACACAAAACAAAAAACACGGAGTCTAGAGGTAGATTATAAGATTCAACCGGTGCCGGTGTTTCTCTTTGTCCTCTCCTTCGTTTTGTTGTTTTATTTCGCTTTCCTAGAACCACAGAATGGGAAGATCAATTTTGAGTCATTTTACACAATGAATTTTAAATGTTTTATTTTGATGGCAAATTATTGTGTCTATGACTGCCAACAAAAAGCTTTATTTGCATTTAAAAAATCCATAATGCAGTTCTTATTTCCATATGCCACATATATATGCTATATATATATACGTATACACGCAGGAGGCTGTTCCAATGTTTAACAGCTGGTAGACACAGGTCCTGGCCTATCAGAGCAGACTCTGTCAAAGACAGCTAAATGGCCGCACTTGGGAACAGCGAACGGCTGTCAGGGGTGCTGTGTGTATGTTAGCCTTGTGTGTGCAGGTATGCGTGTGATGGACGTATTCCACATTCAACTACGAATGACATATGTTTACAGAACTAATGGAATGCTGAAGTTTTGGATTGCTCTCTCAAAACACCAAAAAAAAAAAAAAATGCTTAATGTCTTTGTCGCCCCGAGAGATCCTTGAAGAAAGGGCCTGAATCGTGATGGACGGCTCCGTTCTCCAGACCGGAATCGGTGCCCGCCACTGCGATGGATTCGTACGCACCGACTCTATGGAAAAAAAATAAAATAAACGAAATCATTGGAAGTGGTCACTATTAATGAAATCTTCATGAAATCCTTCTTTCTGTAGGTTGCTAGGCCCCTCGGTCTTGGTAACATTTTGAAGGAAGCCCCAGGCCATGTTCAGCATTTTATTTTTTCATATAAGATTTTCTGGTTTTAGGCTGAACACGAAGTTACACAGTCTGTGAGTGTGGAGAAGCGTTTTTACTCATGGAGCCCCGCGTTTCACGAGCCGCAGACGGGTCGCGGAGCTCTGCCAGGGCCTGCTGCTCTCGCTGGCCGTCGGGGGGCCCGAAGCCAGCGCCTGCCTTGCCGCTCCCGGTGCATCTGTGAGCCTCTGGATTTTCGTCCTACCTGGACAGGGCAGGGTCTCAGTCCTCTGGACAAGGCACGGAACCCTGGCTGACCGTTAGAACAGGAGTACGGACCGCCAGATGCAACCGTGACCTCCAGGAGCCGTGACCTCCAGGAGCCGTGACCTCCAGGCTCCTCGTCTCTGTGCTCAGTGTACAGCAGTCGAAACGCGGGTGTGTGCCACGTGGCCGCGGCATGAAACCACGCGGTATATCAGTGTTTGTGAAAACTACTGATTGTACGCACTGGCAAGATTTTAAGACCTTTGAAATAGTTGAGTAGGAAAGGGGACTGAAATCGGGCAGTTGTTAAGGGACAATTTTTTGGAACATTCCTTTAGCGAGACTGGTATAACCTACTGAGTGACAATGTTTAAATCAAATATTTAAAGTAAATAATAATATAAAGTAGATTAATAGGGATTTGGTTAAATTATAATCTAATCTCTTCAGAAGTATCTGGCATATTGGAATTTATAGTTGAAAACAAAATAACCTTTGAGAATTACACTGAATTTGACTCGTGTAGGCCTGGGTCTCTCAGAAACACGAAAGCCTCCCTTAGGGGCTGCCTCACAGTTCATGAGGATGAGTTAAAAGCATATCGACTATGCCACATGCAATTTTCCCAATGAGGAAAAATTCCAATATTATTCATACCATCCAGGATAAAACCAGCACGGAAAAGACATAGCAAGAATATAGCAGGAAGATATCTTATAAAAATTATAAAGAAAAGAAGAAAATGATACAGGAAAGAGGAAAGTATTTTACTCTCCAAATCATTCTTCTAAAGACAGTATTTACAATCATCACAAGACGAAAACTCCTTGTAGTTTATGAAATAAATTTTAAATTGTTGCTGTGGACACCGAATCCTTTTCAGTAAAGATAAAGCATGTTTTATAACTGTCCAAACAGTAAATTCTCAGTACTGAGTTCCTTCTAGAAAAAAATGCTTCTGAAAAATCTTTTCCCTAAATTACTCAGCTGTGCCCCTGAGAGCTTACAATACCCGTAACTGTGCCAGTTGGAACCAGGCCTCTAGTTCACGTTGCGAATGTGACAAGGGTGTCGGCAGAGCGGATGTGCAGCTGACGGGCTGCAGAATTGTCATTCTTGAACGAAAAGTCTCACTTTGAAAATTCGGGTATGAAGTTATAATAAAATTGCAACGATAACTATTTGGGGATGATGTGGTATCGGATTTAGACTCGCGTACGAGAGATCGATTCCTTCATGGCGAGAGTCACCTGCGACCTCGAGACCAGCTCCGTGTCCCTTTTAACACCGTGCCATTCAGTGTGTCTCAGTCAGCTCGGGTTGCTAGAACAAACACCATAGATCAAACGACGAGTGTTTATTCCTTGACATTTCAGAGGCCACGAAGTCCAAGACCAAGGTGCAGGAACGTTTGGCTCCTGGTGAGGGCTCCCTGTCAGTTTGTAGACTGTCACCTTCTCGCTGTGTCCTCACATGGAGGCGATACAGGGTCAGAGACAGAGACAGAGGGAGACAGGGCGGCTCTCTGGGGTCCCTTCCGTAAGGGGACTGACCCCGATCACCTCCCAGACAGCTTCACACTGGGGTCAGGGTTTCAACATGCGTATCTGGCAGTGGGGGGATACAGACGTTGAAGCGATAACACAGTGTTAGGCAGAAATATATATTTCATTTGTTTTTATTAAAAGAATGGAATCATAATCCAATTTCAGTGTTTAATAATACAATATTCCACACTCTAAACTGTCCTCTTGCCTAAATTTGAGGCAAGAGAATAAATAAACTACAGGTAAAAAGTCATTCATTTTTAACAGCTTTTTCCCCTCTGTACCTTAAGAAGAATTTACATCGGTGTGAAGGAATTACAAGGAAGTAATTAATTTCAGATAAGGAAGAATATCTTCTAGATCTTAGATCTGTTCCAAAGTGAAGCTTGACTTGTCCGTCATTTTTCTACCTAAGTTTAGGACTGCTGTCCAGGATGTGGTAGAGGTAACTCAATCACATAGAAAATTCAACAAGAAAGTTTAAAGGTCCCCTTCCAATCAAAGGTTCTAAAATCATAGTTTTTATTTCACAATCAACTTTGCCTTTGTAGTCAACCACTGATCATCATCAATTTGTCTTTAATTAAATCAGCCAGATGCTATTCGCTCTAGACGTTTCACAGACTCCCTAATGAGTGTGAAGAAAGTCCTTCTTGGTGCTAGTTTGCTGAGAATTTTTATCAGGAATGAGAACTGAATTTTGCGTCTATTGAGATGATCCTACCTATGGATTTTCTTTTCACTCTGTTTATATGGTGACTTAATGGTTTGATTTATTCCGATGGTCAACCACGCCGAGTTCCTGGGATAAACCCACTTGATCACGAGGGATCATCTCTTTGGCTTTATTTCAGATTCGATTTGCTAAAATTTCATCACAAATTCTTGCACCCGCATTGATGAGGGATCCTGGTCAGTGGTTTTCTTTCCTCAGTTTGTTTCGGAGCAATGCTGCGCTCAGAGTTTCAATCTCCGGATAACCAGTTTGGTTCACTTCAGCACGGGGAACACAAGTGCGGTTGCATGTTGTTTTGATGTCCTAGCCCACCATCCCCATCGTCAGTGTCATCGCTGCCTCTGTTTCTACTGACACGTTGCTCTCCTCCACGCGGTTCGTATTTCCAGCTTCTTTGCAGCCCAGTTATTTTTTATTGGGTGACAGGCATTGCGAATTTTACCTTATTGGCTCTTGGGAATCATTTCCACAATACCCTTGACCTTGGTTCTGGAATGCAGGCACAGTACACGGAGAGAGCTGGATCTTCCAGAAGTCTAATTCTAAACCCTCTCAGGCAGCCTTAGTCTGGCGTGGCTCCGCTCCACTGCTGAGGGAAGACCTTCGGAAAACGCGGTCTGAAGCCCGTGGACGCGGAGTCCCCGCTCTGGGGCGACGCGCACTGCTCCTGGCCCGTGTTCGCCCAGAGGACCGTTGCCTCTCCTCCTTCTGTGTAGGTCGCTTACACGCATGAGCTCACCCGTGCTCAGCTGGAGACCCCAAGGGCATCTCACAGGCTCTCTCCACCGCATACTCTGCCCACAGACTCACACCGGCCCCTAAGGTCTCAGCTCGGCCTCCCCGACCCAGGAGGTCACGGCGCCCGCGTGGCCCGCCCCCTGCTCTGCACCCGGTCACACGGCCGCGAGGGGGACTGGGGAAACCCCAGCACAGGCGTCATCGTCACCCTCTTTCAGCGGCCACTTTCCTTTACTTCCTGGTGTTCAGTGTCCATATGGTCTCCCCAGCGCTCGGTTGCTCTATCAAGAAGACCACATCTGGCCCAGGCTACTCCCTCTTTGCCGAAGTGAAATCTCTCATCCGATTAAAAATGAAATTTATCTAGAACTCTTAAACTCCCGCCTCTGCCTAAGCTGTCACGTTGGGGGCAGAGCCCCCATGCATGGATCTTTACAGCAGACATTGTTCTTGCCAGCTGGACGTCTCGAATCTGCTACGGTGTCAGGGAGCCCACGCGGCTGGCAAACAGACTGTCTCCACACGTAAAGATTTTCCCCAACGACTTTGCCGCCGACTTGCTTTCTCTGGAATCGATCTTAGAGCAGCCTCCCTCGCCCAACTGTCGCTGAATGCTTTCCCCGAGGGTCGACAGAGCCATCTTCGGCGTTATCATCAGCGTCATCTCTCCTATTATCACAGTCTGCGTTTGGAAAAGCCAGCGGCCGCCCAGCACCGATACGATCGCAATGGTTGTGTGTTAGCACGATTGTTGCGGCTTCAATTACTTACCTCCACTGCTCCTTTCAAACCACAAATGAAGAACCGTTTATTAAAATGAGGAGCAGTTTACACACTGCATTGGTTTGCCTGTTGCTCCGACTTGGATGAGGACGCAGAGCTGTGTGTGGAGGTGGTGCAGGCTCAGGCAGAACAGTTATATCTTTATTATAATATGCCAGCCTCATATATTCAGGGACTTGGTGGGGATTATTGAGATTTTGTGTGAGCTTTTGGACTGAAGTCGAAAAGAGATGATCTTAGAAAAAAGATGACTTGGAAAATGTCCCCTCGTTTACGCCCTCCTCTTGCTAGCGAATCTAAACTTACTCTGCAATAAATTAGTAGCGCGCTGCCGTTAAACCCGAGTGTCTGCCCTGTGAGTCACGCTTCCCAAGCGTGGCGGCATTCTGGCAAAAATCATCGCTGAGGATGAAAAATCGTAAGTCATCTACTTTGAAGGTTTCACAGCTTTAATAAATGTGATGTCAGCTACTTCATTTCCAAGGGATTTGACTTCATTTTATTTTCTTGCTTCCTCTAATTTTCTCAGAAGGAGTCAACTTGTAAAGGAGCCTACTTTCATGCAAATGAACTGAACGCGTTGGCTCAGGTCGCCCTGCTACATTTCATACCTAATAAATAGTGAATGAGGACAGTGCAATGGAGACGTGCCAAGAGGCAGCACTTCCGTCCTAGAGAGAGCTCTGCCGGGAGCCTGGGCGGCGTCCCGCTGGGGCTGGGTCCCAGCGCACAAGCCCAGCGGGAGCGGGTCCAGCTAGGGGATGACTCGGGTGACGAAGGCTCCCCGCGCCATTCTCCCTTTCCGTAGTAGCTATTTTCCATTCATTTTAAATGGAACGAGTTAACACCTAATAAAAAACACACTGTCTGATGCCTTTGGAGCCAGAACACAGAATTCTCGTGATTTTTTTTTCCATTCATATTCTAGGGTTTTAGTTCAAGAGCAGCAGTTGGCTACTTAGACAGCATGTTACGTTTCGTCAATAATCGTAGGGTGTGAGCACTTGAGGGACAGACAGGATATCATCCCTTCAAAGGCCAGGCTAGCCCAGTTATGCTTTAGAATAAAAATGTGTATTTTCTACTTCTTAAGTGAGAAACACAGTCCTGTTGAAATGGCACCGATCCTCCCCGGATGTTTGACTGTTGCTGAACTGCCACCTCCCCCACAACGGCGACACTTTTCTTTAGAAGGGCAGTCAGTGGCGCTAAACAGGTGGCCGGGTCTTCAGCCCCTCCTGCTCCGAAGCCTTCACATGCTGCTCCCGGTGGAGATGGATGAAGACTTCCGGCAGAGTGAAGACGTCTTCCTTTCCTGACCGGACGGGGGAGGAGACGGGGAAGCTCGCAGGTGCGGGTCACTTCGAAAATGTTCGACTCGGCTTGATTATGACGTTTGAGGAATATATAGCTGTGTGGTTTTTCTATCCTTCATGATTTACTGTTTGAGACTTTACTGAACTATGCCTTCTTTTCTTTCGTGATGCCTTTTGGAGGACTCTGGGGTAAAGATTCTGAAGTCCCTCGTAACGCTGATCAGGCGTGTATCAGTCTCTGAGGGCTGCCCTAGCAAGTCACCCCAAGCTGGGTGGCTTAAAACGACAGACATTTATTCGCTCCCAATTCTGGAAGCTAGGATTCTGACATCAAGGCGTCGGTAGGGGCACACTTCCTCTAAGACTCCGAGCAGAGTCCCTCCTTGTCATCTAGCTCCCAGGAACGGACTTAAAGATGTAGATATTGACAGAAGCGGAACGTGGATTTTAACCGAAGCAAGGTAAGAGATTTCTGCGCAGATGTCCAGAACGGAGCAGACAATTCTTTACTTTCCTGTGTGCTTTGAACGAGCCTCCTTGTCTTCTGAGAGGCCACTCGAGTGCACAAGTATTTTTAGCATAGATGAAGAGCGTAGCAAAATGCAAATAATTTATGCTCTGCAAATAGAAGCATAAATAATGCACTGAGTACATGGAGCCCCAGTGCCATGGGGTATGAAGCAGCAGCAAAGCAGGCACGGCCCTGGGACGAGCCCGTGCCAGGCCCTGTCAGGGCCGCCAGCCCACTTTCTGCTTGGTACTCTCTCGGCAATTCAGAGCGGGCTGTGGCCGCGTCCTTTCGTCTGACAGTGTTTTCTCTGATTCCTCGGCCACTTCGCTCCTTTCAGGGAGGAGGGAGGCATCCGACAGAGACCTAGTTCTGTAAACAGCACCACAACCGGTATAATTTTAACCAACGGGAAGAGATTTCTATTTCTCATTCCTTGCTTTCCTCCTGAAAATCTCAGCGTTCTTCCTTCGCTTACTTGTAATATATAACAATAACTTTCCATGTTCTGGTGAATAACATGCAAAGCCTATCTTAAGCAAAATCGGGATGCATTTTTTGAGGCCTCTGTTGCCGCTGGGTGACGACCCATGAGCCCTCACCGGGCGCCCAGGGAGTTTAATTCTCCTGAAGAGGGAAGTGGGGAGAAGCATTTACTGACTTCGGAGGCCTATCACTGGGCACGCTTATGCCAGACCGCAGAGCTCTTTACCTAGCTGCCACCTGTCTCCTCAAGAACGTGGACCGTTTGCAGCACACTGCAGAGGCCACCTGGGCAATCCCGTAAGACAGTCCCCACTACGTCCCCCGTGCCCTGACCTTACACACCTGGGTTGGCTTTCTCCTCGGTGAGCTCTTGGGTCCGTGGAACGCTGCCCTGATCCCTCTGCTGGCCTGCCTGTCACGCTGAGAACTAATGAATGGATGTCGTTTGAAGCTGCTGAACATGTGGGAATTTGTTAAGCAGCAGTAGACAGCCAACACCACCGGAAGGGGTGCCATAGTAGTTTTCCGTCCTACCACAAGGGAGTCTGAATTCCACGATGAAAACCCACTGGTATTGTAATTGATTCAAGGACGAAGAGCAAGCAGCCTGAAGGCAGCGATTGCCTATAGGGTCTCTTTAATACTCGAAGTTTCCATCCAACAAAACTGGCATCAGGTGGCCACTGAGACGCCCTGGCACGCTCACCTCTCGAGGGCCTGACGACCTGGAAGGCTGAGCAAAGGCCGCTCTTTCTGTCCCATGGGCTCTCCCTGCGCTGCCTGCTGGTGACGAGTCTCGCAAAAGGCTGAACGTGGAGAAGCCGGAGGTTGCCACCGCGTCCTCGATCCCCGTGTCGCGACGTCTGCATTCTAGTTCACCAAACCCTGCCGCTGCACGCTTCGCACTGATTCTCGGCAACGTGATCCCTCTTCACAATACAAACAGTTATTTCCCCGAGTTTTTGAGGAAAACTGATGGTCTTGAGCACACGTCGTTTTTATTCTGTGATTCATTATGTTCTGCCCTTAATTCCTGCATCTTCATGCCACCAAGGAGAATGCTGTCCCGGTGGGAGAACGTAGAAAAAAGATTCTGCAGGTAGCGTTCTACCTTTCGGGGGCTGTGGTCTGGGCAGGAGCAAGAGCGAGGGCCTGCCTTCGGGACCCCACGGTGTGGCAGGTGCTTTCAGGCCACTCCCCAGAAGAGACGGCCCGGGGTAACGTGACCAGCTTGGCTTAGGGTCGTCACTGACAGAAATGCAAAAAAAAAAAAAAAAAAAAAAAGGACTAGTGTGAGGCCCTTAAGCTCATTTTAATTCTGATATCTAAGGATTTTCAGAATTATTCTGAGAGAATTATCAGAAGAAATTCTTTTTTTTTTTTCTCCTAAAGCAAAAAGGTTTAGTCCAAAAGTCAGGAATCGCACAAAGATTGAGGTTCTCGTCCTCAAAGCTAAGCAAAGGGGCAGGTTCGTATTTTCAGATGCTGTTACTGTCACGTTCTCTATGAGACGTAAAACCTGTGTCCTGTTTTCTCCTCTGACACGTTCAAGGTGAAACAGGACATGCTCTCAGCCCCCCGTGTCACCAGGGAAAATCAGTTCCTAAAATGGCTTATACTAAAATCACTCTCATGACAGAAACTCGATGTCAAAACATCTGAGTTCAAATCCTGGCTCCGCTCCGAGCAATGGAGTATATATAGATTTTCTAATTCACAAAACACTGACAAAGATTCCTACTGCACATATGTTAAGGAAGATGGACAAGGCGAAAGTCACCTCCCATGATGCCTGGCACATAGTGGGTCTACGCAATCTCGTTTGATTATGACTGATACTGATTTAACCCATTAATTGCATGCAAGTGTAATTATTGAACTTTATTTAAAGCAAACTTATGTGAGAATCCGTCTGCCATGTTCTCGAGGTCTAAAC